>SNQJ01S0051696.1:10845-38420 GCA_010110895.2 Picea sitchensis
AAGCACCCTCTACTTCATGAAAATAAACTTTACAGGACCTTGCTTCATGTGTTAAAATATGCAAGATAAACTTATGTGTTAAGTTCATGTATCTTCTTGTAAATGCTTATGTGTGAGGAAATGTTCTTTCAGATGGTTAAATATGCACTTGAAATAAATACACAACAACACAACTTGCAGCAAATAAACCATCAAACGCACAACAATAACAACATGATAAAGGAGTTCACCCCCCTCCGGGCTACATCTCCTTGAGCCTCCATCAATGGACTTGGCTCTCTGGGATTAATTTGTCAAAATTTCTTTTACAAGCTTTTGCTCAACTCCAATGGAAAATCAGACTGTACCATTGAGATCAGAACATATAAAAACCCCAAAAATGACTAATAAAACTCTGAAAACGGATCATGGCTCATCCGGGCATGACCTCTTCTACATGTGGCCATAAGCTTCCCTGAGCTTCTCTTTGGAAAAAACACCTGTAAAAGTCCTCAAAAACCTCTGAAACCTATCCCAATGTGTTCAGAGCATATCAATTAGCCAAAAATGATTATTCAATCACAGAAAACAAACATAGGCTCACCAAAACATGTCCTCAATTAATGAGGGCTTCAAGCTCCCTGGAGCTTCCTAAAACTTCAATGGTGAAAAACCTACCGAAGAAGTATTCAAATGGCCTTGATAATAGTGCCAATGGATCCAGGATGTCCAAAAACCCCTAGCTGGGCTTTTACAACACCTCAATCAGCCAAAATATGAAGAAGTTAGGCCTCCTCCATTTTCCTCCTTCAACCTTGCTGAAACTGGTTTGCCAAAGTGCACCCTTGTTGCATGAACCCAACACACACGCCATTTAAGGCATAAAAACCCGGCACCGGGCACAACCGCGCCAACAGTGCAAACTATAGGACGGTTAGGGCGCCTCCAACCCCTAACCGCCTAGCACCTGGGCGTGTGAGGTCCTCCATATGACCTTGCGCATTATAAAAAGTCTAACCGTTTGTAGGCAAATAAGGCCACGCCATATGGCGGGTCATTTGAACCGTTCAAACCGCAATTTCAAAACCCCACGTGCACTTTCGTATGGTCACATGTAATAAAGCACATGACCGGGGGTTCCACTCCGGGGTACCAACGCCCGCGCACATTTATATTATAACATGGTCATATAAAACGTAATACAACCATGGGTCGGGGCTAAGCCCTGGCCAGACCCCCCCACGCCAATATACAATATGTAAATTTAAATACATATAAACTCACATACATAACAAGCATTGACGTGTGGCCTGTTGGCAAGTCGGACTTTGTTAAAGCGCTTACCAAAGGGGGAGGTCACCAGTTCAAATCCGGTCGGCTCCACACAATTTTAAACAACAAACCAATAAACCATTAGCCAATAAAGGGGTGCCACGTGGCAACCCATGACCGGGCCACGTGGCACCTTACCATATGCCAAAAACATGCCACGTGTCGCATCAACATTCGCCGAACTGTCAGCCAATAAATGAATGCCACATCACCTGCCACGTCACCTCTGCCATGTCAGCGTATGGTCGCCACGTCAGCATGTACGGACTCTGCCACGTCATCCTGTACGGATTGCCCAGTCAGCATCATTTTTTTTGCCTGTTTGACTTTATGAACAGATCGCGGTATCTCTCGCTCCCGACGTTCGTTTGATATGAAACAAGTTGCGTTGGGTTCGTGACGACGAGGGCTATGCTCTCGTTCGTTTTGAGGCAATTCCGAGAACGTTGATTTTTGAGCTAAAATTTGACCCCTGGTCCAGATTTTGATCAATGATCTTGATGAGGCATGAGATTGTACAACCACATCACACATAGGCTAGTTGTTAGTTGCATTTTCATTACGAAGACCTGCAAAAATCATTAAAGAGTAAACATTTATATGAATGAATAATAATTAAATAAATAAACATACATATCAAAATGTACGAGGCTCTAGAATGACTAAAGTGGAGTACCTAAATGATAAAAATACATTTTTTTTGTTTTAAACTGTAATTTCTTCCTTTGTGTAAAATGCACGTCAGGCTTCAAAAAAATGCACGCTCAGGTCTTAACACACTTGAAATTTGAGTGATTCAATTTTTTTAGGGTGTCTTAGATAATTTTACACCTTTCTACATATTTATATTTTCATTTGCAAACATAAAAGTGGTTGTTGTGTAAAATAGGAAAAATCTACCTTGTAAATTGAGAGACCAAAATAGTAGAAAGTGACCTAATGGAAATGCACACCCATGCTTATATATAGCTCCAAATTTAGTGATATAAGTTTTGGGGTGAATTTAATAACATTATGAATCTATATATATCATCTGGAGTGCATTTTAAAATGACTAAGAACTTCTACCTTGAACTAAGATTCAAGATTTTTTGTAAAATGGAGGGTAAAACCGTCTTACTATAAAATGCATGCCTAGGACTCATATGACCTCCAAATTGAGTGGTTCAAATTGTGGAGTTTGGATTTTATAATTTTACATATATTCATACTTTATTCGGGCATTTTGAAACCCAAAACCCTCTGTTGTGCATAAAGGTTAAAAGATACCTTATAAATGCAAAAAAATACATATCGGGAAAAATGCATGAAAACAAGGCATGATGAAAAAACATGCCCTAGGAAGAAAAATCCATGTATGGTGTTGGCAATTTACAAGTTACAAGTTACATGACTGTGGATTTTTTGTAAACCCTAAATATTGTATACTAGAGTGATTTGTACCTAGAATTTAGTAAATGATTGAAATATACATGAATCTTTGGCAATTGTGCACACACATTAACTAAAGTGAAAAAATGAGTACTAACTACCTATTTCCATGAGCTTGATAAGGCATGATCTTGTACAAACACATTACACATAGGTTATTTGTTAGTTGCATTTCCATTGTGAAGACATGCATAAATCACAAATGAATAAAAGGTTATATTAATGAATAATAATTAAATAAATAAACAGACATATCAACATGTATGAGACTCTAGAAAGACTAAAGTGGAATACCTGAATGAGCTTCGCTTGATTTCAAGAATAATTTATTCTCTACTGAATAGGGCCAACCATGTGAAGGTAGAATATCATTTGGCCTCCCCCTTCGCATCACTCTCAATTCCCCATACCCAATCTATCTACTGGAAAATAATTGAAAGTGACATAGTACGATTCATGCATAAAAAACTAGAAAAACAAAATTTAAAGGTAAATGAAAGAAAGAATGTGTGTGTAGATATGTGGTTTTGTACATACAAAACATATAACATTCATACATAAGAAGTTAACAAAAAATAGAATATATTAATAAATTTATCATCAAAGTATGTTTCCATTATACATGTTTCTCATAATATATGCAATCACTTCTTTTTCTGTTTCTTAGTTTTCAAATATTTGTTGATTGGCTCATCCATTTCTTGTTCTGATTCATTTATTGGGCCCTCTCTTGGTGCTGATTGAATATGTATGCTTTGATGTGTTGTCTATCTAGTCATGTACTCATGGCTCGTGGTAGGACATTGTGGTGTTTGAGCATTGTTGCTACCAACAATAGATTCAAGAGTAGGCTGATGAAAAGATCTGAATAAATCCTATATAAATAATTTTTTGTTTATTTATATCATAAAAAAGTAGTAAAAAAAATCATAAATGAATATATGTGATAAACAAACTTTTTAAAACATGAAGCTAACCCCATATCATTGTATATATTCCATCAAAACTTTGCATCTTTCTTTGTTCTCCTCCATTGGTTCTCATCTACCGAATGCAATTATAAGTTCCATGTTTTCCTTTCTTACAACCTTTTTAATTGTTTCCCTTTGGTCCATGGATTCAAAAAATTCATCATCATTTTCCACATTATCAACATCATTTGTTGACAACTACATATATCAACAAACAAAACAAGTTAATTCAATTATAAAAATAATAAAAAAATTCACTTTAAATGGATATGGATATTGTTAGTCGTTTACATTCTTTGAGGTTGGTGCCTTCCCATGGTCACCCTACCACAATATAAGATGCATGACATATTATAATGTTACCTTATACTATGAGAAGCATGATATATTAAAATGAATGTTAACAATAAAATAAAATAAGAGTCATTAAATAGAGGTTAGTTGAAGGTAAATGAAAGAAATAATGTGTGTGCAGATATGTGGTTTTGTACATACAAAAAATATAACAATCATCCATAAGAAGATAGAAAAAAATAGTATATTTTAATAAATTTTATCATCAAAATATCTTTCCGTTATACATGTTTCTCATAATATATAAAATCACTTCTTTTTTGTTTATTACTTTTCATATATTTGCTACTTGGCTCATCCATTTCTTGTTCTACTTCAATTGTTGGACCCTCTCTTGGTGTTGATTGAATATGCATGATATGATGCATTGTACTTCTATTCGTGTACTCGTTGCTCGTGGTAGGATTCTATGGTGTTTGAACATTGTTGCTACCAACACTAGCCTCAGGGGAAGGCTAATGAAAAGATCAGAATAAATCCTATATAAAGAAAACATTTTTTACTCAGATCATATAAAATTAGAAAAAAATTCATAAATGAATATATGCGATAAAAAACCTTTTTAAAAGATGGCGCTTACCCCATATCGTTGTATATCTTCTATAAACAAATATGCATTTTTCTTTGTTCTCCTCCATTGGTTCACTCCTACCCAATGCAATAAGTTCCCTAGTTTCCTTTCTCACAACCTTTTTAATTATGTCCCTAGGGTCTATGGATTCAAATAGGTCATGATCGTTTCCCACATTATCAACATCAACTTTTGAAAACTGCATATATCAACAAAAAAACAAGTTAATTCAATTATAAAAACAATAATAAAATTCACTTTAAATGGATATGGATATTTTTAGTCGTTTACTTTCTTTGAGGATGATGCCTTCCCATGGTCACCCTGCCACAATATAAGAATCATGAAATATTAGAATGTTACATTATGCTATGAGAAACATGATATATTAAAATGAATGCTAAAAATAAAAAATAAGAGTCATTAAATAGAGGTTGGTTTAAGGTAAATGAAAGAAATAATATGTGTGAAGATATGTGGTTTTGTACATACAAAGCATATAACAATCATCCATAAGAAGGTAGCAACAAACAATATATTTTAATAAATTTTATCATCAAAATATATTTCCGTTATACATGTTTCTCATAATATATACAATCACTTCTTTTTCTATTTCTTAATTTTCAGATATTTGTTGATTGACTCATCCATTTCTTGTTCTAATTCAATTGTTGGGCCCTCTCTTGGTTTTGATTGAATATGAATGCTCTTGCACATTGTACTCCTAGTTGTGTACTCATTGCTCGTGGTAGGATGCTGTGGTGTTTGAGAATCACTGCTACCAACACTAGCCTCAGGGGAAGGCTGATGAAATGATATGAATAAATCCTATATAAAGAAAACATTTTTTACTCAAATCATATAAAAGTAACAAAAAAAAATCATAAATGAATATATGTCATAAACAACCTTTTAAAAATATTATGCTTACCCCATATTGTTGTATATATTCTACAAAAAATAGGCATCTTTCTTTGTTCTCCTCCATTGGTTCACACCTACCCAATGCAATAAGTTCCTTATTTTCCTTTCTCACAACCCTTTTAATTGTGTCCCTAGGGTCTATGGATTCAAATAGGTCATGATCGTTTCTCACATTGTCAACATCATCTTTCAACAACTACATATATCAACAAAAAAACCAGTTAATTCAATTATCAATACGTTAATAAAATTCACTTTAAATGGATATGAATATTGTTAGTCGTTTACTTTCCTTAAGGATGGTGCCTTCCCACAATCACCCTTCCACAATATAAGAAGCATGAAATATTAAAATGTTACCTTATACTATGAGAATCATGAGATATTAAAATGAATGTTAAATATAAAAAAATAAGAGTAAATAAATAGAGGTTGGCTTTAGGTAAATGAAATAAAGAATGTGTGTGCATATATGTGGTTTTGTACATACAAAAGATATAACATTCATCCATAATATGGTAGCAACAAACAATATATATGAATAAATTTTATCATCAAAATATCTTTCCATTATACATGTTTCTCATAATATATACAATCACTTCTTTTTTGGTTTCTTAGTGTTCAGAAATTTGTTGATTGGTTCATCCATTTCTTTTTATGCTTCAATTGTTGGGCCCTCTATTGGTGCTTATTCAATATGAATTCTCTCACACATTGTACATCTAGTTGTGTACTCATGGCTCATGGTCGGAAGCTGAGGTGTTTGAGCATCGCTGATACCAACACTATTCTCAGGAGCAGGCCGATGAAAAACTCTAAATAAATCCTATATAAAGAAAACCTTTTTTATTCAAATCATATTAAAGTAGAAAAAAAAATCATAAATGAATATATGTGATAAACAACCTTTTTAAAAGATGATTCTTTCCCCATATTGTTGTATATCTTCCATAAAAAATATACATCTTTCTTTCTTCTCCTCCATTGGTTCACACCTACCCAATGCAATAAGTTCCCTATTTTCCTTTCTCACAACCTTTTTAATTGTGTCCCTCGGGTCCATGGATTCAAACAAGTTGTCATCGTTTCCCACTTTTTCACCATCAACTGTCGACAACTACATATATCAACAAAGAAACAAGTAAATTTAATTATAAAAATAATAATAAAATTTACTTTAAATGGATATGGATATTGTTATTCGTTTACGTTTTTTAAGGTTGGTGCCTTCCCACAATCACCCTACCANAACTGTCGACAACTACATATATCAACAAAGAAACAAGTAAATTTAATTATAAAAATAATAATAAAATTTACTTTAAATGGATATGGATATTGTTATTCGTTTACGTTTTTTAAGGTTGGTGCCTTCCCACAATCACCCTACCAAAATATAAGAAACATGGAATATTAAAATTTTACCTTATACTATGAGAAGCATGAGATATTAAAATGAATGTTAAAGATAAAAAAGAGTCATTAAATAAAGTTTGGTTGAATTTATGGTGTCGACATCCATCCTATACAATGGATCGACATCCATTTTAACTCATTGTCCTATGAACACCATTCGTATATGCATAATTTTTCTAAAGGCATACCTCTATTGAAAAATCTCATCTATACCGTATTTTCATCAAAGTAAAAAATGTCATTCTTTGTTCCATAAAAATCTTAACATGTCATTATTTATTCCATAAAAATGTCATTATTTATTCCATAAATTATTTGTACACCATTATAATGATGAACCATGAATCCAAGAAGGACAAGTGATGATGAAATACCCAACAATTGAATATTTAAAAAAAAACAAGTCACTATTTGCATTTCCCTTATAGAACATAGTATAGGAATGTATAAAACGAAGTATAGAACATAGTACATGAATGTATAGAACATAGTATATAACATAATACATTTGGCAGAATTTTCTAACATGGTATTGTTGGAGAAATTTTTATTTTCGGCACACTAGTTCAGTGGGAGTTAACCGACTAGTTCTATTTTAGACTTTATAATTTTAGACCATCACTATTATGCATGCATTCCTAAGATAGGATGTCATTTCCTATATGAGTGAATATCACTCACTCATTGAACAAATCATAATACACATTGATTCTCATTCTTCATATTGTATCTTTCTTCCTTTTCTTGATGAGCTTTGTTTGTGTATGCTTTAGATAGGTCTCCTGTGCAGGTTTCCATGAAACACTGACATGGTATCAGAGATGATATTCTTGGAGCAACCCAGAAAATCTAGAGAAGAGAGAAAGAGGATTGAGTAAACCTACTTTCTGTCATCGTCGCAGCCTATCCCTATCGAAGAGTGCGATGGTTGGAATCGTCATAGCCTATCCCTATCGAAGGGTGCGACGATATAACTCACACTTCACAATCGTCACACTTTATCCTTATCTAGGGGTGCGATGATTCAACATCTTCGCACTATATCCTTCTTTAGGGTGCAACAATTCAACTGCCCTCGAGAAAATTGTTTTTTTGCAGTAAAATAACCATATCTCGAAATCAACAATTTGGGCAGGGCTGAAATTTTTACCATAGATGTATAACATAGGGATTCTCATGCTCACCAAACATATCCAAAACCCACATCATATTTTAGGATATATAGTTGTTTTATCATATCTATGGCTGACATAACACCCTTAGTCATATCTCAGAATCCACGATCTGGGTTTTCAAGATCTTTTCAGAATCAATAGTAGGGATGGAGACGATGCAACTTATTCAATCAAGTCTAGTGATAGTAATCACACCGTACAACTATTTTGAATGGAATCCAAAGGATGCATTCCAAATCAAAAGAAAAAGACTGTATAATTTGACGATGGCGACAGAAACAAAACCTACATCAACGCTTGAGAAGACCTAATGGGCGAACTGTAAGGATGAGGTCACAAGATTAATTCTTGAGTTAATCTCCACTGATTTATGGTTTCATGTTGCCGCAACAGGATGAGATGAGAATTCTACCTGAACTTATTTTTTGAAGGAGAATTTGACTGCTTTTACAGGAGTCTAATGTACTCGTAACATTGTTTATTGTGTGCATTTACCTCATTTTCTTAGGGGTTTATTGTGTTATTTTTTAAAATCCTTTGGATTACATCGATGTAACACCTTTTTGATTTGGCTTACATCACCGTGTCACTTTTCATTTATTCGTACATTTTGGGGATGAGCTAAATTGGTTTCATAATAGCACCCATGCATACCGAAATGAATAAGGTGTTGACACATTATCAACTGTTAGTATAATGGTTAATAATTTAGGCCTTAGATCCCTTGCTATCCAACATGCACTTTCACCAGCCGAAATAAATTGAGACCATCGATCTTGGATCTATATGAATGGTTCGATCGTGTCTATTGAATTTTCATTTAAAACCATATTTGTTCTCTATTGTGTAAACAAATATGGAAAACAGATGCAGTATATAGGGTATCGAACCTAAACTAAGGAGTGAATGACAAGGAAAAATTGAAGTGAATGGAACTCAAACAAATCCATTGTAAACTATTTCATATTGAACAAACAACTAGAGGATCTACATTATCTATCTACATCAACAATGAGGCTACATAACAAATAAATTGTGGGGTTTATCCCTCCTTGGATGCACAAGTGGGGTTGGTCTCTCCTTGTAAAAGTCTACTCCTCTACACACTCTCCTTAGTGGTAGGTGTCGATCCATTGCAAATGTAAATGGGTTGCTCCTCTTTGCAATATTCGTACTGGCAGGTGGGGTTGATCCAATGAAAATTTCAATGGGTTTCTCCTCTGTGCACTCTCCTCATTGGAAATTGGGTTAAAATAATGCAGTGGCAAACCTATTTGGGAGTGGGTTTATTTGGTCGGGGTTTGGTTCCATAGTGTTTTTTATGCTTGAATTTCTCTTTTTATTTTATTTTTTGTTTTTAACATAATTTATATTTACATTTGTATATAATATGTGCTATATAGTTATATAAAATCCCCTTAACCCCTCAATCCCTAACTCATAGCCTCTCACCCTAAACCACGTCCAAAGCCCCCAAAAAATATTTTATGTGTTAAACCTTATAATGGATACCATATGACACTTGTTGCTCAAAGATTTCATTTAGGTCCTATATAGTGGTTTTTGAGCATGCACATGGTTCCTATGGTGGAAAATGAGGGTGGGGGTTATAATGTTACCAAGGTTAATGGTTAGAGGGTTAAAAAGTTGTGGTAGATTATCAATACTGACTAATAGTTAAAATCAAATAGAAAAGAATCGACATGGATTAGGAAGTTATAGGTTGGTGGGTTATGAGAGAAATCAAGGTCAATGAATTATTATAATCAAACAATTGTACATATAAAATGAAATCAAACCTAACAACACATATTTAACACATATAACAAAATACTTTAAAGAGAATAAATCATAGAAAGTTTATAATCACATGCATCGACCTACATTTCAAAAATTCAATATTAGTGATATTCTTCTTCATCCAACTCCACATTTGTATCATCTGGTTCAAAATAAACATAGAAAGGATGCATAACAACATCATCATCAATGTCATTTTGGATAATTTCATCATCGATATGATCATAGAGAACATTGTCATCTACATCTAGCTCAAATTCTTCATCTTATTTGTCTAACACATCTAACTGCAGGCATGATAGAGGTTCTAGTCATGGTAGATCTCTCAAGATTTATCCCATTTAATATTATGTAGGATCCATGGGGAATAACTAGGACCTGGGGGCTTATAATTGAAAGTGATTTAAGGCATAGGGTAGTGGTTAGATCACTAGGATGAAGGTGTAGGGGTTCTTGGGACCATAGGAAGAGGTATGACCATAAGGATATTAGGGATTTTGTGTGGAGGGGGTTAAGGGTTAGGTATAGGTGGGGGACTAGGGTTAGATGGGTCTAGGGCCGAAGTTGAGGTATCTTCCTATGCATATAGGGGGATAGTGGTTGAGAAAAGGTAAGGGCCCAAGGATATATAGGCCCCCTCTGACACTTTCCCCAATCCCACACTCTCCCCCTCTCTCTACTCCACTATCCCCCCCTCCCAAAATTTGTACCATGATTTCACTACATCCATGCCTACAAATGGTGATATGTCCCTTTCATTCAATCCATCATTGTCTTGTCACTATTTCTTTGTCTCCCACTCACTCTCTCCATTTATCTCCATCTCTTCCCCACTCTGCCCCTTTGTCTCCCATCTCTCTCTCTCTCTCTCATCCATGCAATTTTATATTGAGTGTGTGTTTTTTTTAGAGTCATAATTTTTTTTATTTTTCTTTCAAAACTACCCTTTGACACATTCACACAATCATTTTTTATATTTTCCAGGTTATAATGCTTAGGGAAAACCACCAAGTACTTCCCATCATTTCGAGGGTGGTACCCCGAGTAAACCCTATAATCTTCTAGGAACAAGGCCTATCAATAAAAAGGATTTAAGAAATTACAATAAGATACTCATTATGAGCTCAAACATGTCACTTGCGAGAATTGTTCCTGGGTGGGGAGGATAACATATTTTCATCTTATATTCATATTTTGAGCATACCCCATTATTACTAGATCTCATTAGAAATGAATAAATGGTAGTATATATTGAGGGATTTGTTGAAGTGTGTTAATTATATCAAAGAACTATAGAAGTAATGAAGAGACCCTACTTTCATTATAGGCCTCTAGCAACATAAAAATCTAGCATGACTTCATCCATTGTTTATTATTCAGGTTAAGATGTTTATGATTTGGAGCTTCCCGAGATCCATAGAAACACTAAAATAAATGAAATTAATCATGAAGAACACTAAGTATGCTATTTTTATTGAGGATATTTATGGTTCAAACTTCACTTTATCTCTCAAAACATGTGAAAATGCATGAAAGAATGAGATGTTAGATCATAATCCCTACTGCATACATTCGATGATAATAAAAAATATTTTACCTTCTTCTGAGATTTTGCTAACAATCCCAACCAACTTCAAAATTATTCTTCCAATCATTAATTATACAAATGATATGTCTCCTTGATCTTGGGGTTGGGATGAGAGAGGGGGAAAGAGAGCTATGGGGAAATCTCAAAATATTTGCAAAGTGTCGTCACACTAATCTCCATGTTTCTAGAAATAACAAGAAGAAAGTGAAAGAGTGTGATAGATAAAGATACATGGAATCAGGGAAAGGGGAATGATCATTTTGGAGAACAAATTAGTGAAGATTTGATAATGATATAAATTGAATGAACATAATCACAATTTTCATTGTTGTAATCCCAATTTTATGTTTTGTGATGTTGACAAAGTTTATTTTGTGCAAGTTCATATCTAAACTTCATCACGGACATACAAATTATAAAATTTCACCAAGCTTAATAGAGTTTTTAATCCCAAACATAATTGATGCAAGAGAATCCCCATCAAAGAAAACAAGGCCGAGAGAGGATACATAATTAGACACCTCAGCGTACCAAAATTTCAAATCGGCATTAAACAAAAGCAGGAGCGGTTGTTGATATATTTTGAAAATATCGTTTTTAAAAGAACTTGTTTGTAAAATCGGGTCACCACCTAAGAATGGCAGGATGTTGTAAATTCTTATACGATTGTAAGGTGTTACAGATGTATAGTGTCAGCTCTTATATGATAATCACTCATATTTATTGTAATAGGACTAAGTAGGTAACTGCTAGAATGACAATGGGATAGAATTCAAATAGGACAGAGAAGAGCTCAAGAAGCCACTCCTTAGATAGGTTTTCAGTATTGTGTTGAAAGACATAATAGAGTGTGAGGATAGAGTATGAGAGGTTAGAGGTAGCAGTTAGACATAGAGATTCTAGAGACAATGAAGAACTGTGTTACTATGTAAATACTTCATGAATGAATAAAACAAACAAAAATTGATCCAAATACTTCGACAATGTTCATTTCTGTGTGTATTTGAATGAATGATATGTTCTCTATGTGTTTATTTAATTATTCTATGTATGTTGTTCATACTTGAGTATATGAACTTATGAAGTGTTAATTAAGTTTCAATTGTTTCTCTTCTGAGAGATCAGATGAAAGGAGTGCATATTGTCCGCAAGGTGTGCGTTGACAGAGTCAATATTTGACTCAAGGAATCTCAGGAGAGATAACGAGAACTTTAGTACGAGTGGTGCAAGGAGTGTACATGGTCTAGAATAGAATAAGTGTCGAAAACATTAGGACTTTGAAGTGCAAGGAGCACGTAGCAATATTTCTTCTAAAGAAATATCTAAGTCCAAAGTTACATAACCCGAAGTCCATCTGGATTGTATATCTAGAGGGGGATACGTGTCATTGTATTGTTAATTTTGAGGAAGAATATATATGGGAAGAAGGGGTAGTGCAACATCAAAATTCACCAAATTCTGAAGAGTGGAGTGAATCATGACTGTCGGGTCAAGAGGATGTGTGGAGGAAGATTAGTTACTTCGAAAGAGGAGAACTTTGAAGGGTAAGCTTGGCGATCAGTGGCATGAAGTGAGAATTTCCAAAGTTCCGATGTGTCGAAATAGATCTAGGTCGTTCTTCTCGAAGGACACACGTCGACAGATCTGATACTTCAGAGGAAAGGAGCTCCAGAGGAAAGTCGCAAAGAGGAAGAAATAACTCTCGAAGCCTGAAGGTCCGGATTTCATTGTGGCCATTGAGTTGCAATAGACATGTGTCGATAGATCTGGAGATACGGAAGTTGGATACTCCAGAAGAATGGTGAGGAGAGGTTGTTGACCAAAAGTCACCCGAAGTTCCAGAAGAGAGAGAGAGAGAGAGAGAGAATCTAGATCGTTAGATCCAGGAAGGAAAAGTGACATAGATCCGTGTACTCTAGGAAAAGATCACTCTGGAGGAAATTGAGAGTGGTGAAATCAAAACTCACGAAGCCCGAATTGCCGAAGTAAATCATGAGTGTCAATCTAAGAAAGACACATGTCAATAGATCATAGACTTTAGATAAGGGGGAAAGGGAAAAGTGGAGTATTGACCAAAATTCATCCAAAGCGCCAAAGAGGTAAGAATATAAAACCTTAATTGTTGATTCCATAGACACGTGGTATCATATTTGTCACTTTAGAGAGAGAGAACTTCGGGAGAAAATGAGGGGTAAATTACTGAAGTGCCGAAGTCCATCAGAACCATTTGTTGGAAAGAGACACATAGTGCTTGATCTATAACTTCAGGTACAAAGAATTTCAGGGAGAAAAGTCTTGGAGCATTCGAAACTCCCGAATGTCGAAGTCCTGAAATAGATTGCAGCCGTTGGCTATGAGAGGAGTGTGAATCATAGATCTGTTCCATGCTTGTTTTCAATTTTGGAGTTCGACGGATATGGAGTTAGGTGTGTCAAGAATGCCCGAAGCTCGAAGTCTCGAAGTGAGGAAGGGAGAAATTTTAAGCCCATGGTTTTCAATCAGGGTCACGAGGAGGACCCTGGGGGTGTTTCGAAATTCCCGAAAAGGAGATTTCACGCCCAAAATTTAGGACTTTGGCATGTGGGGAAAATTGTGAAGGTTCAACAAAAACTTGTGAGCTAATTCTTCTCCTGAATTCAATTGATCCTTGATCAGGAGGTCACGCAGGCCTGTGAGTGTAGGGGGTCTACATCAAGTGGTATCCGAGCAGAAATTTTGTTTGCAGATTGTAGGCAAAGGTGATAAGTTGAAAGAGTTATGTTTGATAGCATCAAGTCAGAGATAAGTAAATCAAAGCAATGGAATCATGCCACCTAGAAGGCACAGAGGGAATCCATAAATGGAAGAAGAAATGAGGTGACTCAGAATGAGATTGGATGCCATGGAAACAACACATAGGAGAGAACTAGATGTTGGTGACGTCAGCGAACATGAAAGTGAAGAGGTAGAAGAAGAAGGAGCTGCAGAAGGAGAACATATGGAAGAACGACTACTAAGATATTTTTCGAGAATAGGAGCCAGAGAAAAAATAGAAGTCCCAATGTATGAAGGAAATTTGGAAGTTGAAGAATTGTTATATTGGGTACATGCTATGGATAAATACTTTGATTATGAAGAAATTGAAGAAGAAAATAAAGTTAAGCATGCAATAACCAGGTTGAAAGGTCATGCATTGTTATGGTGGGATGAGCTACAAGATGATCATAGATGCAAAGGTAAAAAGAAAATCAAAATTTGGGATAGGACGGTAGTTAAGTTGAAAGTGAAATTTATCCCTAAAGACTATCAGATAAATTTGTTTAGAAAATTGCAGAACCTGAGACAAAAAAATTATCGGTTAAAGAGTACACTGAAGAATTCTATAAACTGAATATCATGGCTAGACAGAAGGAAAATGATGATGAAAAAATAGCCAGGTACATAAATGGGTTGAGATATGAGATACAAGAGGAGATCAACATGATGTCTGTTGGCATAATTGAGGATGATTATCATTTAGCCTTGAAAGATGAAGAGAAGTTGGGCATAAAACAAAGCCAATGAAACAGGGGAGGAAATTCAAGCAGAGGCAAGGCAATTTCCCCAGAGAAGTTCCATAAGACAAATAAAGAGTTTGGAAAGAATCATACTCACCCTGAAAAAGGGGGAAGTTCTAAATAAGGACAAAATGGAGGAAGAAACTATTTTCCTCGAGGAAGAGGAAGAAGCAAAGGAGGTGAAGTTAGATGTTATGCCTGTGGAAAGACATGACACATGTCTTGGGAATGTCTCGAGAAGAAGAAAGGTATAGGCGGGGGAGAAACAAACATTTATGAAGCTCAGAAGAATGTGGAAGCATAAGCAATAGAAGGAGGAAGGAACCTTATGATGAGGAAAGTTGTTCTAAATCCAAAGAAGGAGGTAGAAGAACCAGATCAACTAACAAATTTGTTCATGACTGCTTGCAAGACAAAGGACAAAGTTTGCAAGATGATCATAGACAGTGGGATCACTGATAATATAGTATCCACAATTATGGTGGAGAAACTAGAGCTGGAGACAATTGCACACCCAAATCCGTACAAGTTATCATGGTTGAAGAAAGGACATCAAGTAATGGTAAGTCAACGATGCAAAGTCTAATTTAAAATAGGAGGATATATGGATGAGATTTTATGTGATGTAATTCCTATGGATGTTTGTCATATTTTTTTGGGGATACCATGGAAATTTGATAGAAATTTCATTCATGATGGGAGAAAAAATAATTACAGCCTACAAAAGAATGGTAGAACACACATGTTGCTGACGATAGATGACAAGGAGCCAAATAAGGAGGCTAGTTCGAGTATACTTCCCATGAGTGGGAAGGAACTCTTGAATTAGGTCAAGAGGGAACAAGAGATGTAGTTTGTTGTAGTGAGGAAGCCAAGGGTTGTCCTTGCAAATACTTCTATGGATGAATTACCTGAAGAAATCTAGGAACGTTTAGAGAATTTTGATGAAATAGTAGTGGATGAGTTATCTTACTCATTGCCACCCATCAAAAGTATCAACCATCACATTGACCTTATTCCATGAGCTAGTTTTCCAAAAAAATAAGCATATAGGTTGACACCTCGAGAGAATGAATAAGTAAAGAATCAAGTCCAAGAGTTTTTGGATAAAGGTTTAGTCAGGGAAATTCTAATACCATGTGCAATACCAACTATGTTAAGTCCAAAGAAGGATGGAGGATGGAGGACGTGTACATATTCTCGATCCATCAACAAGATCACCATCAGGTATAGATTCCTTTTGCCAAGAATGGATGATTTGAGGATTGCTTGAGTGGAGAAAGCTATTTTTCAAAAATAGACTTGAAGAGTGGATATCATCAGATAAGAATGAGAGAGGGAGATGAATGGAAGACAACATTCAATACAAATGAAGGTTTGTTTGAATGGATAGTCATTCCATTTGGGCTGACAAATGCCCCAAGAACATTTATGAGGTTGATGAATGAAATGTTGGAAGACTTCATAGTTAAATTTGTGATTGTATATCTATATGATATACTAATCTTCAATAAGACAGAGGAAGAACATTTAAAACACTTGACACTAGTGATGAGGAGGTTGCAACAAGAAACATTGCTGATAAATTTGAAGAAAAGTTCTTTCATGAGGATAAAACTCATATACTTGGGTTTTATGATCTCTTCAAATGAATTTAATATGGATCTAGAGAAGGTGAGAGCAATCAAAGAATGGACATCTCCTAGAATCATATTTGAAGTAAGAAGATTTCATGGGTTAGAAAGTTTTTATAGGAAATTTATCATAAATTTCAATGGTATATGTACACCCATACTAGATACTGTGAAAAAGAAACACAAGTATTTTAATTGGATAGAGGAGGCTAAAAAAATCTTCAGAGTGTTGAAGGAGAAGATCACAGGACAACCAATTCTGGTCTTACTAGATTTTGGGAAAACATTTCAAGTAAGGTGCGATGCAAGTTGAGTAGCTATTGGAGCAGTCTTGAGTCAAGATAATAAGTCAGTTTCTTATTTCAGTTACAAAATGAATGACACCAAGAAAAAGTATTCCACATATGAAAAATATTTTTATGCAGTGATTCAGTTCTTGAAGAAGTGGAGGCACTATCTAATTCCAAAGGAGTTTGTCTTGTATAGTGATAATCAAGCTTTACAATTTATTACTAGGCAAGAAAAGTTGAATCAAAGGCATGCTAAGTGGGTAGAATTCATGAAGAAATTTTATTTCATCATTAAACACATTTCTAGAAGTACTAACAAAGTTGCAGATGCTTTGAGCAGGAGGAGTTTGATTATACAGGAATTCCAAGTGAAGACCTTAGGGTTTGAACACCTTAAGTAGATGTACCAAAAAGATCAAGATTTTAAGGATGCTTATGAGGCATGTGAGAATCCTTTGTTGGGGGACATAAGCCCATGGAAAAAATATTTAATCCAGGATTGATTTTTGTTCAAAGGAAGCCAATTGTGCATACCAAGATGCTCAATGAGAGATAATATTCTTAAAGAAAAACATAGTGGAGGTCTAGCTGAACATTTCGGCCATGAAAAAACATTTTCACAGTTGAACAGTTCATACTATTAGCCAGGTATGAGGGAAGACATGAAGAAGTTTGCGAACAGATGCAAAATTTTCCAGTATGCAAAAGGGAGGCAACAAAACACTGGTTTGTATCATCCATTGCCTATTCCATAAAGGCCTTGGGATGCAATTAGTATGGATTTTATATTGGGACTACCTAGAACCCAGAAGGGAAGTGATTCCATATTTTTTGTGGTAGACAAATTTTCCAAGATGGCACATTTCATACCATGTAGGAAAACAAGCGATACTACACACATAGCCAATTTGTTTTTCAGGGAAGTTGTGAGACTACATGGGTTGCCCAGGAGCATAGTCTCAGACAGAGACACAAAGTTTGTAGGAAACTTTTGGAGAACTCTATGGAAGAGGATGGGGACAAAATTGTCCTTCAGTTTAGCATATCACTCTCAGACATATGGATAGATTGAAGTGGTGAACATAAGTCTTGCAAATTTATTGAGGAGTTTAGTCACAGAGCAAGGCTGTTAGTGGGATCAGATTTTGGCATAGACAAAATTTTCATTTAACAATTCGGTAAACAAGAGTACTAGGAATAGTCCATTCGAAATAGTGTATGGAATACAACCAATAGGGATTACAAAATTGAGAAATATGAATCAATATGAGTTCAGGAGTGCTGGAGCAGAATAGTTTTCTACAGAAATGCAGATACTGCATGATCGAGTCAAAGAACAACTACATGACAATAATCAAAAGTATAAGAATAGATTTGAACATAAAAGAAGAGAATTTCAATTTGAAGTTGGAGATGAAGTTTTATCTCATTCAAGAAAGGAAAGGTTTCCAAGGGGAACATATAACAAGTTTAATATGAAGAAGATAGGACCATGTAGGATCCTCAGAAAATTTGCATCCAATGCTTATGATATTGAGCTACCAAATAATGTTGGGATATTGTCGACATTCAATATTGCAGACCTGTATCTTTATAGGAGAGATGATGTAGGAGAACTAGATGACCAGGAGGGGATTCAATGGGAAACAAATATGCCCACAAAAGAAAAAACTTAGATGGAGAAAATATTAGAACAAAGAGTTGGGAAGAAACTAGGAGGCATATGTATCCTGAATATTTGGTGAAGTGGAAAGATCACCCAGTGGAAGATTCGAGTCGGGTCACTGAACCTGACATTTTGAAGCCTGGAAAAACAATGCAGGAGCTCATGGATAGGAGTCCATGAATATTTTAGCCTGGGCAGTATGATGCAGGAGCATCACCATCAAAGAAAATGAGGCCAAGAGAGGAGGCATAATTCAACACCTCAGTGTACCAAAATTTCAAATCAACATTAAACAAAAGCATGAGCAGTTGTTGAGATATTTTGAAAATATCGTTTTTAAAAGACCTTGTTTGTAAAATCGGGTCACCACATGAGAATGGCAGGATGTTGTAAATTCTTATACGACTGTAAGGTGTTACAGATGTAGAGTGTCAGCTCTTATCTGATAATAGCTCATATTTATTGTAATAAGACTAAGTAGGTAACCATTAGAACAACTATGGGATAGAATTTAGATAGGACAGAGAAGAGATTGAGAAGCCACTCCTTAGATAGGTTTTCAATATTGTGTCGAAAGACATAATAGAGTGTGAGGATATAGTATGAGAAGTTAGAGGTAATAGTTAGACATAGAGAGTTTGGAGACATTGAAGAATTGTGTTACTATGTAAATACTTCATGAATGAATAGAACATACATAAATTGATCCAAATACTTGGACAATGTTCATTTCAGTGTGTATTTGAATGAACGATATATTATTTGTGTGTTTATTTCATTATTCTATGTATGTTGTTCATAGTTGAGTATATGGACTTATGAAGTGTTAATTAAGTTTCATTTGTTTCTCTTCTGAGAGCTCAAATGAAAGGAGTGCATATTTTCCACAAGGTGTGCATTGATAGAGTCGATATTTGACTCAGGGAAGCTCAAGAGAGATGACATGAACTTTAGTCCAAGTGGTGCAAGGAGTGCACAGGGTCTAGAATTGACTAAGTGTCGAAAAGATCAGGATTGGGAAGTGCAAGGAGCACGTGGCAAGATTTCTCCTGAAAAAATATCTAAGTCCGAAGTTATGAAACCCAAACTCCATTTGGACTATAGATCCAGAGGGGTATACATGTCAATGTATCGTCATTTCAGGGAAGAAACTATCCGAGAAGAAGGGGTAGTGCAGCATCAAAACTCACCAAAGTCCAAAGAGCGGAGATAGTCCCGACCGTCGAGTCAAGAGGATGCATGGTAGAATATTAGTTACTTCAGTAGAGGAGCACTTCAGAGGGTAATATTGGTGAGCAATGGCGTGAAGCATGAATTGTTGAAGTTCTGAAGTGCCGAAATAGATCTAGGTTGTTCGTCTCGAAGGACAAACATCGACAAATATAATACTTCAGAGGAAAGTCACTCTGGAGGAAAGTCAAAAAGAGGAAGAAAGAGCTCTCAAAGACAAAAGGGACAGAGTTCATCGTGACCGTTGAGTTGCAACAGACACGTGTCGACAGATCTGGAGATATGGAAGTTGGATACTCCAGAAGAATGGTGAGGAGAGGATGTTGACCAAAATTCACCCGAAGTTCCAAAAGAGAGAGAGAGAGAGAGAGATAAAATCTGGACTGTTAGATCCATGAAGGACACGAGACATAGATCTGTATACTCCAGGAGAATATCACTCTGGAGGAAATTTAAAGTGGTGAAATCAAAACTCTCGAAGCCTGAATTATCAAAGTAAACCGTGACCTTCAATTTGAGAAAGACATGCGTCAACATATCATGAACTTTGGAGAAGGGGGCAAGAGGAAAGTGGAGTGTTGACCGGAATTCATCCTAAGCGCCAAAGAGGTAAGAAGCTAAAACCTTAACTATGGATTGCATAGACACGTGGTATCATCTCCGTCACTTTGGAGAGAGAGAACTTCGGGATAAAACGAGGGGTAAATTCTTGAAGGAAAAAATTCTCTAAGTGTTGAAGTCCATTGGAACTATCCATTGGAAAGGGATGCGTGGAACTTGATCAATAACTCTGGGTACAAAGAACTTCAGGGAGAAAAATCTTGGAGAGTTTGAAAATCCTGAAATAGATCATAGTCGTTGGTTGTGAGAGGAATGTGAATTGTAGATATGGTTCACGTGTGTTCATGAGTTCAGAATTCAGTGGATTTGGAGTCAGGTGTGTTAAGAATGCCCAAATCCTGAAGTCCTGAAGTGAGGAAGGGAGAAATTTTAAGCCCACAATTTTCAATAAGGTTCATGAGGAGGACCCTATGGGTGTTCCAAAATTCCTGAAAAGGTGATTTCATGCCTAAAGTTTAGGACTTTGAACTGTGGGGACAATTGTGAAGGTTCAAGATGAACCTGTGAGCTAATTCGACTCCTAAAGTCGATCGATCCTTGACCGAGAGGTCACGCAACCCCGGGAGTGTAGGGGGTTTGGATCAATAATACATAATTAAATAGTTTTATGTGAAACAAAGAAAAACTATGCATTATTGTTATGATGAGCTTGACCAAACCTATACTAGATTGGTATATTGTTGGGATTTTTACATATATGTATTAATTATATGTTTTGTTTCCATTATCTATTATATTAGTGAGGATGATATGAATTACATACTAAGTCTATAAGGTAATATTTTCCTGTGGTAAATGTTATATCAGGGAAACAAGATGATACCTTTCAAGTTCGGATCAAAGAACATGTAGTTGATATCAAGAATGTCTGAAAACACACTTCAACCTTAACCAATCATTACAATGCAAGAAATCACCATGTGTTCCTAGAAGAGACAAAAATCTTGGCCAAAGAAGATCACTACTACAAGCGCATAATTATGGAAGCCATATAAATAATTAAACACCCTCACAATATTAATAGGGATGGAGGTTTAAATATCAATGAGAGATGGCTTCTGCTAATAAAAAATGGAATGAACATGTAGTGTGAGGTAAGTCTCTTCCTTATCCATTTTAGTTTATTTCTTGCTCTCTTTCTCTCCTTCCTTTACTTTGTCCTCTCTCTTTGTTTGTGCTTGTCTCTAACCTTGTTCTTAATAATTATTTAATAACAGGTTAAGGATATGATATCAATTTATTTCTACAGTATTAACCTAGTTTTGTTAGTACATTATCATTATAATTATTTATTATATTAAAAAATCCTTAGTTCCTGTCACCCCCTGGGGATAGGGGCAAGTAAGGACATGATGTATCAAGGCATACATGTTGAAGACATGGAGTTTCTAGAGCTATATGAGCAGGCATAGGCCCTCCTCTCACCACAAACCACCATTTGATTGAAAAAAACATCATCCACCATACCATCTTGGCCCACATAGGACAATCCGTCTTGCTTCATGAGGTAACAAGTTCAGTCTCGTGGTAAGTGTCATTTTGATAATTCAAGCATTTGAACATGTTGCAAAGAGTCCTTTCTTGATTATGAAAAAGTTTTCTTGGAAATTATACCTTTTTCCTCATTTCACCTTGGTGGTTGACATGGTTTCCTAGAAAGTGGGTCATCCTATGGAAAATGGTTGCTACTAGGCAGATCTCCTTGAAGGGTCATCGTACCATCTCCATCCATACTTTGCATTTTCCACACTTCTTCCCCTCTGTTTCCTCATCTGTTTGGTTTTCGGGCTTATTGACCCCAATAATGGATTGTACCTCATTTCATGGGAAGAAGGGGCTAAAGGCTCAGAGGTGTTGTAGCTAGAAAAATACAAAATTCATAAATTTTATGATCTCCCTAAGGTCTTGAGAGCAATGAAACACTTCTCCATAAAAAATTAAAGGATCTTTAGAAAAGAAAACACATAGTTAATAAATGTCCCACTTTTTGAGGAATTGAATTTATTGTGTCTTATCTCCAAGTGGAATTGTGGTGATCCTTTATTTCCATTGCACATAGCACTCAATGTTTTGGACCATAATGAATTAACGACAATAAAGGGCTTGGAAAAGTGTTGCATTGCAAACAAATATGCAACACCCCCTCTACAAAGTCACCCATAAATGAGACAATATGAGCCCTTGTATGTCAAGAAACCCCATGCCCAAAATTCACACCCCCATCCACCTCCTATTCTTTTACATGAATTAGAGAGGGTCTTCCTGGGAAACACTCATTGACTTGGGATTGGTCTACCAAATAGGGAACCATGACAAACCTCCCATACTTAAATTTGAAAAGTTCTATAAGGTCTTTACACAATAATTGTTTAGTTATAAAAGGGGGGATTTAATGCACATGTTTGGGTGGTTCATTTATTAAATATGGCTTAGTTAGAATGATACATGTGACTTGTGGACCCTTGGAGGGTGTACTTGTTTGTCTTTGTAGGGCCTTGATAGGTGAAGAGCCATTCCATGGAGGAAATGTGCCATTTTGACTTTCATGGGGGTTGAAAACCCCAAGGATGGACTCCATACCCAACAGGATGGGAAGATGACCCCAGAGCCATTGCACACTTGCGATGATGAATGTTTCCTTTGTAGGAACTTGTAAAACACTAGGTGATGACATTGTATCCCCTTGAACTTGGAAGTTGGCCTTTGGAGGCCCAAGACGTCATCTTCTAGGGTTTTGATGGGCTTGATGGTTCCGAAAGAGAGGAGATGTGGTTTGAAGGAGGAATATGCATGGCATGACACTATGGCACATGAGAGAGTGACACATGGAATTTGGAGGCCCCAAAAATTTCATCTAGAGGCTCAACGTCTCATTTTTTGAGATGAGTGTCACCCTTTTAGGGCATGACGTCACCCTTCTATTGGATTTACTTTATGTAATTTTAAATTTTGTAAATTGTAAATACAAATAAAGGGGGTCATCCTTCTTTTAATTTGTTGTTGACTTTCTTATGTGGAAAAATTGGTTTTAGATTACCTCACATAAATATAGGTCATCTCACTTTCATTTTATACACAACTCACTATAGAATTACATAAATCTTGGCTACAATTTTTTCCCTACTTGGGTAATTCTCTATATCTTGTCTCTTGTGAAATTGGATTATTTAATTTTCTATTGGTGGAAGGAAGGCTAATGACTTCTCTTGGGTGCTTTTTTCTTGGAAATTGGTTGGACTATCTTGATAAGTAAGGGTTTTTCATGCTATCTCTTGGATTAGGTAAGGAATTTATGCAATTGTGTGTGTTTCTTCTTGATTTAAAGGTTATGTTTTCAAACCATTGGATGAGTATAAGGGAATACACCCTCCATCAAGGATATCTCTTTTATTGTCATTGAAAAGGCTATTTAAAAGGTTGTTACAAGGAGTAAAAAGGCTTACACCCTTGTAGATTTACCTTGGTAAGATTTTTTTAGTATAGGGAGTAAAAAGGATTACACCCCTAGAGGAGTGATAAACCATAGCTGATAAACAAGATACCCCATAACCCAACAGACAAGGCACTAATATTTTTTCATTGGAGATTGAATATTGTGCATTGGTAAACGCAATTTCAAGGATATTGAATTGTTCAAGTTTGGAATTTAATTCTACATGATTTAAGATATATTGTGCCCTAAGGGCATCTTGATTAGCCAAGTGATCTAGTTGTTGCAATAAAAATTTATCTACAACCAATAGGGATGCAACAAAATTTCTCTCTTTCACTCTCTTTCTCACTTTTCTACCGCTGAAATTCACTTGTAAGTTGTCATAATTGATCTACTGCTTAAAGGCTATTGTTTGGGTGAATTTCTTGTTGATTTTAGTGGCTAGAACTTGTTGTTGTAGAAATTTTTTTCTACATCCATAAGCTTGTTATAAAATCTTGTTGATAACACTTAATGACAACCCTTTTTTTCTATCAAAGTCTTGGTTTAATTTTTGGAATATTGCCTACTAATTGCTAGCTTTATTTTCCAACATCATACACTTGATTTTGATGGTTTAATTTACATCTGTCATAACTTATTTACTTCTAATATATATTTCCATATTGCTGCAATCTTGGGACAACAAAGTTTCTTGTTGATTCCCCATTGGTTTTGAGGATTTAATCATCATATATTGTCTTGTTTTGGGCATGTATAACATTGTTTTGCAGGTACACAACCTTGAAAACCATTTACCAACTCATAATACCTTCTCTCAAGCCTCTTTCTCATTCTTTAACTTGACATATAGGTGATCTCTCCAAGCTCTTTGCTTATCCCATCACAATCCACCTATGGTCACTTGGGAAGCCTCCCTTGTATTAGATTTTTTCTTCACTAAAATGAGGAAGACATATATTGAGGTGACAATGATAGGTGTTCCCATTTGTGTCACACATTTAGTGTTTAGGTTGATATTTTTCCAAGCTATGATCTGTGTGATAATATGCCCTTTATAACTTAATGCTTATAATACTTTAGTAATAATTCAGATTACTTAATATAGGTTACTTAATATAGGTTAGCATTATTAACCTAGTACTTTTATAGTACCTATTATATCTTTAGTAATAATACCTTATACCTTATTACTAGGATATGAATTTGGTTAGCATTATTAACCTAGTACTTTTATAGTAACTTAATAGGTAATATATTTAGTAATAATACCTTATACCTTAGTACTAGGATATGAATTTATTTTTAGGATTTTAACCTAGTATTATTACCCTACTAATACTTAGTACTATGATATTGTTATTTATACTTTAATCATTACTTTACATTATATAATTATATTATATCACTAACACCATTATCATATCATTACCTATTATATTATGGTTACTTATAATTTTTTATTATATTAATAACTTAGGCTCTTTATAACTTAGTCTTAATAATAATTTAGTAACACTTTAGATTACTTAATATAGGTTAGCATTATTAACCTAATACTTTTATCGTACCCTTATAGATAATATCTATAGTAATATTTCCTTATACCTTAGTACTAGGATATTAATTTATTTTTAGGGTTTTAGCCTAGTATTATTACACTAATAATAATAATACTTAATACTATGATATTATTATTTATACTTTATTATTTTATTAGCACCTATTATATTATACAATTATATATTTATTAACATTATTATCCTTAGTATTTTTTAGAACCTAATATTATTACCCAAATAATAATTAGTACTATGCTATTATTCTACTTTAACTATTAATTTATTTTTACCCTAATAATAATAACACTTAATACTATGATATTATTATTTATACTTTATTATTTTATTAATACCTATTATATTATACAATTATATATTTATTAACATTAATATTACCTATTATATTATTAACATTATTATACGTTAGTATTAATACTACCTTATTAATACCTTAGTATTTTTTAGGACCTAATATTATTACCCAAATAATAATTAGTACTATGCTATTATTCTACTTTAACTATTAATTTATTTTTATACTATAGATATATAACATACTTAAAATTTAATAACATGCTATACCATTATAACATTTATTAACCTAATACCATGAATAACTTATTTAACTACCCAACCTAGTATTAATAAAACCCTATAAACTAATAAATCCATAACCTAATATTTATTGTATTATCTTATATTAGTATTTTAATAATTATATACTTTAATAATTTTTAGGGTTTTAGGTCGAAGTAATTAGCTCTCTAGGGTTACTGATCTATGCTCTTTACATATTTATATGCTTGGTCTCCTTCTTCTCCTACATGACTACTTGTCATGATTATGGATCCAATTGGTAATCCAAAATGTTGACAAATTAAAATGACGATCTTTCCAAATAATTCTAGAAACCACTCCCACCACAAAAACCTTAAATCAATTAAAAACTAAGTGGTTGAGAGGCTTTCCAATGTTCTCAATTAATAATAATGTTATATATCAAAGCTATAACCATGTCATGAACCTTAATAGGTAACCAAATAATGTTATGAATTCAATAAATTATCTATGAATCAACATGTTCATAACTATTAGTGAGAGAGAATATGTGAACATGAAAAAAGAGAGATGACTTGATTTCCTGGGTTTATTCAATGTATATTGTTTCCTCTTTAAAATTGACATTTAACAACTCCTTTGTAATTAATATTCCAAATAAGATCCCAATGCCATTAAAATTTACATCCATAACCTATGACTAATTGTTTTGGTTTTTTACAGAGTTAATAGTGGAGGTAAAGATAACAAAGAAAAAGGAATTATGGTGAGTGTTGGAGGAAATTATAACGAAGAAAATGGAAGTATGCCGATGTGGTATTAAAAAAAATGAAGTATGTGCACTAAATTTGATGCCAATTCCCATATTGACAAGAATCTACAATCCTCATAAGACATGAATTCACGTGGAGATTTGCAAATATAAGGCATGTAATCTTCTTTGGGAAGATTTCATTAAGTGAAACATAAAATAGTGCATACACCAATATAGGGATAGGATATTAATCTAAGAATAAGCTAGGTGATGGATTTAATGCCATTGAAGGATACACCGTATCAAGTAATAGATAAGAACCAACCAGATTAAAGATGATTTTATTATTTAGATGCCAAAGGAAAGATTTGTGTGACCAATGCTCATTCACCAAACAAGCATTGGAAGTGAGGACATTGATGGGTTATTGGAAATTTGATCCTTCTTTTGACATTTTATGATATTTGTTAATGACAAATGAAAATTGATTTTAAAAAATTACCCTTTTTTTGAAGGGTGATTTTTGAATTACCTTTCTAGCAAGGGTTTGAACCCCTTGGAAGGGATACAAAGGGTTCAATTTTGATCACTAACTAGGTACACCTTTAAAAAATAATATGCTAAAATAATATTTTCCTTCCAATTATTTAAAATGTTAAAATCTACCAACAACCATATAGATAAGTTGAAATTTCAATAGAAAATAATAATAAGCATACTTTGTAATTTCAAATATAACCTTTT
>SNQJ01S0051696.1:38430-69481 GCA_010110895.2 Picea sitchensis
ACAGAGTTAATAGTGGAGGTAAAGATAACAAAGAAAAAGGAATTATGGTGAGTGTTGGAGGAAATTATAACGAAGAAAATGGAAGTATGCCGATGTGGTATTAAAAAAAATGAAGTATGTGCACTAAATTTGATGCCAATTCCCATATTGACAAGAATCTACAATCCTCATAAGACATGAATTCACGTGGAGATTTGCAAATATAAGGCATGTAATCTTCTTTGGGAAGATTTCATTAAGTGAAACATAAAATAGTGCATACACCAATATAGGGATAGGATATTAATCTAAGAATAAGCTAGGTGATGGATTTAATGCCATTGAAGGATACACCGTATCAAGTAATAGATAAGAACCAACCAGATTAAAGATGATTTTATTATTTAGATGCCAAAGGAAAGATTTGTGTGACCAATGCTCATTCACCAAACAAGCATTGGAAGTGAGGACATTGATGGGTTATTGGAAATTTGATCCTTCTTTTGACATTTTATGATATTTGTTAATGACAAATGAAAATTGATTTTAAAAAATTACCCTTTTTTTGAAGGGTGATTTTTGAATTACCTTTCTAGCAAGGGTTTGAACCCCTTGGAAGGGATACAAAGGGTTCAATTTTGATCACTAACTAGGTACACCTTTAAAAAATAATATGCTAAAATAATATTTTCCTTCCAATTATTTAAAATGTTAAAATCTACCAACAACCATATAGATAAGTTGAAATTTCAATAGAAAATAATAATAAGCATACTTTGTAATTTCAAATATAACCTTTTGATGGATAAAAACAACAACAAAAACAATGGGATATTGGCTATGAATCTTGATGATTACACTTGTCTAGTGGTGACAAAGGCTCAAATTATTGGATAAGAAAGTACACTCTGATAAATGAAGGTCAAAACAAGTGTAATGTAAAAAATTTGTGTATTATGATTTGGGAAACTGATAATTGTATTGTCCTTTTAGCATTCAAGATAATAGTACAATGGATAGAGATGGAGGTATAATTTGGTGATTATTTTTAGAGTTGAACGAACAATGATCACACCTAGGAAGATTGGAACAAACACAGAGGTTACAGATTCTAATAATATATATGCTAATAATGTGTGAGATATTTTGATGTCGTACCAGAAGATCATATAACCAATAGAAAATTAATAAGAAAAATAAAAATTCAAAATTAATGGAGGTGTCACTTCTTCCCTCTCATCACATATTGCTAAGAAAACTAACCAGATGACTTTAAAAAGAACATGCAAGAGAAAAAAAAAAACATTTCATTGAGCGATAATGAGTGATCGGGCATGAGTTACCATGACTATTGCATTCATGGAGGTATACCCCTTCTCATGGTTATTTCCTCTTAGTGAAACAATCAATATTTGACAATGCCAAACAGAGGAGGAGCTTCACTTGTTTTTGCAAACAATAGAGTGCATGTTCTCCGATAGAGGAAGCTCTACACAGAGAGATGGAAGTAACACACAATATAACCCAACATCCATCAATATTAAAATGATTAGCCAATTTATGAACATTCCATAGAGATGAAGTAAAGGATAGAGGTCAAAATCTATTCATGTTCACAAAGGATGAAGGCCAAGGGAATATCTACATCTCCATCTTATCCAACCGAACTACCCAAGAAAATGAGAGAGGCCCAAAATCAATGAATATGTTTTCTTGTCTTTGATTTTCATCTGGAACAAATTGCCAGGAATGATACCCTTTACCACCAAAGATTTATTTTCTCACCTTCTCGAGGATTTCAAAGTAGGAAGGAATATTATGTAAATATTTTTCTTTGTTTCTTCTATAAAGGGAAAATAAAAAATGTAAAAGGGATAGGAATAGTGGGAAATTGTAACATTAGTAACCATAAAGATCCACAATTAAGAAAGTCCAAAAATCTTTCTTACTTTATAAAATAAATTCTTCTGTAAATAAAGAGGAGGGGGGGATGGAGAACCGAAGTTGAGTGATGTATAACTATTTATCAGGCTCGAAGGAAGATGAGAAATCTCTCTACTTGTTATTTTGTTTCTCATATGAACTATTTCTTCGAAGGAAAATAATGGCACGCAAATTCATGATTTGTTCATACAATGGTGCACTATTGTTTGTTACTTTTTGCAAATGTTTTCAAATTGTCACTTATTTCCATTATGATTGGTAAGAAATAACTATGAATGGGTTACGAACTTAGTTAAAAGAACATACTTGTGGTCATCTATATGCAAATGAGGATGTTAATATGATTTAATTATGTGAAAATAAGAGCTATTTTTGTTTTCTTAATTGAATTATACACCTTTAATTGATTCTTGTATAATTAGAATAGGATAACAACTACCTTTCAGAGTTGATCTATCAATTGTCACTACAAAGATGAATTTTAGAGTTATATATGTAACAATACATATTAGTTCATGCATGTAACCCCAAACCATAATGTATATTTCACCCTTCACCAAATGAAAATATAAGGATATAAATTATTCCTTCTGCAAGTTGGACCACTCAATTTGGTTCAAAATTGAGACTAAGGCATGCATTTTACCTTAAGGAAGTTTTTCCTTCAAATTTACATGAAATCCCAAATCTAGGTGCATGAAATCAATCTCTCCTATTATTAAATTGCACTTTGGATGACATAGGTAAATTTACCATATATCTAAATCCAACTTAAAACTTATAAAACAATTTATGGAGCTAAAAGGAAGATTGGGTGTGCATTTGAATTTGGTCACTTACTATAGTTTTGACCTTCCAAATTACAAGGAAAAGTTTGCCTCTTTTGCACAACAAACCTTTTAAAACTTGCAATTGTAAAATTAACAAATTGAACTAGTATAATATGATAAACCACACCACCAACAACTTGCACAACTCAAATATAAGGAATAATACAATCTTGCCTTACTTTTTACAAACAAGTTGTGCATTTCTAGGGTTTTACTAGGCATATTTTTTGTTATGAATATGGAACTTATACGTATGGAGATTGCATATGGATTGTAAAAAAATAATTGTTCTTGAAAATTATAATACATACACAAGATAGTAACACAACATTTTCCCAATTTCCTCCACAATGGTAATTTTCATACCACGACCTTTCATAATCCAATATATGGCTAATATATATAAATATCACTTAGGACATGCACTATATATATATATAGTATTAAACACTAATATGCAAACATTTTTTCCTAAAAACCCTACTGGGTATGTTCATATACAACAACAATCCACAACCACAATATTTCACTTGTGGAATCAGATCTATCATTTGTTACTATAAATCATTTCAAAGTTGTATATGTAACGATACATATTAGTACATGCATGTAACCCCAAACCAAAATGTATATTTGACCCTTCCCCAAATGCCAATATAAAGCTATAGACATGTATGAAATCACAAACTACAACTTTTGCAAGTTGAACCACACAATTTGGGTCAACATTGAGATTAGGGTGTCTATTTTACCCTAAGGTAGTTTTTCCTTTCAATATTTACATGAAATCCCAAATCTAGGTGCATCAAAGAAAAATATTTTGTTATTAAATTTCACTTTGGATGACATGGGTAAAATTACCAGATATCTAAATCCACCTTAAAACTTATAAAACAATTTATGGAGATACAAGGAATATTGGGAGTGCATTTGAATTTGGTCACTTACTATAGTTTCAACCTTCCAAATTACAGGGTAAACTTTTCATGTTTTTCCTTTCAATATTTACATGAAATCCCAAATCTAGGTGCATCAAAGAAACCTATTTTGTTATTAAATTTCACTTTGGATGACATGAGTAAAATTACCAGATATCTAAATCCACCTTAAAACTTATAAAACAATTTATGGAGCTACAAGGAATATTGGGAGTGCATTTGAATTTGGTCACTTGCTAAAGTTTCAACCTTCCAAATTACAAGGTAAAATTTGTCTATTTTGCATAGAAACCCTTTTCAAACTTGCAATGGAAAAATTAACAACATGAATTGGTCTACTATGATAAACCACACCACCAACAACTTTCACAACTCAAATGTAAGGTATACTACAATCTTGCCTTACTTTTTACAAACAGGTTGTGCATTTCTAGGGTTTTACTAGGCATATTTGTTGTTATGAATATGAAACATATATGTATGCAGATTGTATATGTATTGTAAAACAATAATTGTTCATGCAAATTAAAATACATACAAAATATACAAATACAAAAGTTTCCAATTTCCTCCACAATGGTAGTTTTCATACCATGACCATTCATAAAGTAATATCTGGATAAAATATATATAATTGGCACTTATCAATTAGCACATGCACTACATATATATATCTTAATATATATATTATTAAACCATAATATGCAAGAATTCTTGCCTAATAACCCTACTAGGTATGTTCATATACAACAACAGTCCACAACCACAATATTTCACTTGTGGAATAATTGATCTATTATCTGTTACTATAAATAATTTCAGAGTTTTATATGTAACAATAAATATTATTTCATGCATGTAACCCCAAACCAAAATGTATATTTCAGCCTTCACCAAATTGTAGAATTGTGGTGAAACTTGCACAAATAATCTAGCTAACAACAATTCGTACACGTCTTGCAAATTGAGAGAAGGAGAGAAGAGATGAGAGAAACAAATCAATATAATTGTATTCAATAATGAGAGAATAATTAAAATACACATGATATACTCTACATGGCTAAGTGAAGTTTCCATAGTAATGATATAGAGAGATCAAGACACTCACTAATAGAAACTGAAGTAATATGCCACCTAGTCCCAATTAACTGATCCATGCAATCATCCTTTAACTAAGTCATGAGTGTGGAAGTAAGAGAAACACATGCAACTATTGGTGATAAAATTGAGGTTTTCATGCATGAGTGACTTCTGCTAGTATAACCGACTGTAACTAAGTTTATTTGACTCTGAACTAAAGAGGAACACCCTATTTTATAAGGGAATATTCTCTAGAGAGAATATTATCATCTAAGAAAGCGTTCTCAACGTTGGACTATAAACCTTAGGAAAATAATTACCTAGGTGAGTGTGTAATATCTCCAACACCCCACCCCCCTGAACACTAATAGGGTGTACATGATGAATGGGTCTCGAAAACCAAGGCAATGTTAGGTACCCATTGTACAATGCATTTAAGAATGAAACAATACAAAAGTGGATGAAAGAGGGAAAAACTCATGGGAACCCCCCCGCCCCCCCCTTAAAATAAAATGCATCAAAAATGAAGAAGGAAATAAAAGCACTACGTATTTGTGTCCTTCACTCCAAGATGATTGTGGAAAAAGTGGAACTTTTTCTCAGTAAATGTCTTGGTGAATATGTCTGCAGTTTGTTTGACGGATGGAAAATACTACAAATTAATGATCTTGTAATGTACTATCTCTCTGATGTAGTGCATATGGATCTTAATGTGTATGGTGCATTGTCATTGCATTGGGTCTCTACAAAAATTGAGATTACTCTGATTGTCACACCAAATAAAATTTGGATGATGAAACTAGATGCCAAGATCGGTGAGGAAGTTTCGAAGACAAAGTTCTTGAATAGTGAAGTTGACTGCTCCTCTGTACTCAACCTTTGCTGAATATAGAGAAGTAACTAATTGATTTCTTTTTGACTAATAGATGGGACCAGAACCGAAACTAAGCACTTAACTAGAATTGGACTTGTGATATCTTCTATCACTATCCCAATCAAAATCGGTGAATCCCATGAGATCCAATGCACAACCTGTTGCATAGTGGATCCCATAAGTCGTGGTTCCCTAAACATATCTAAGGATGTTCTTAACATCCTTCTAGTGTAGCTCATGCAACGTTTTCATGTACTTAGAAAATTCTCCTACTACATATGAGAGATTCGACTAGGTGTGGGTGAGATAGAGAAGGATCCCCACAAATTGTCGATACAAGGTAATTTCCACCACTGGTGTATCCCTTCCATCCTCAATATGTACTCTAGAAAAAAAGGGCATGACTTCCGTCTTGCAGTTGATCATGTGGAATCTAACCAAGATATCCTGAGGATACTTATTCTGAGATAGCTTGATTCCTAAGGCATCCTAAATGATCTCGAGATTAAGGAAATAGTGCAGTGGACCCATGTCCATCATAGAGAACATGTCATGCAAAATGTATTTGACCCCACCAATTGATGAGGATGAATTTGCTTTGATCAAAAGGTCATCAACATAGAGAACCAATATCAATAAGGAGTCTGAGGTCCTTAGCATGTAGACGTTTAGATCTTATTGCATCTGAAAAAGTGCTGAGAGAAAGTGGGAATTGATCTTCGCGTACCATGCTCTAGGTGCCTAATTGAGGCCATAGAGGAAATTCTTCAATCAACATACTAAGGACGAGTTCTGAATGAACCCCTGTGGTTTCTCCATGTAAATCTCCTCTAAGAGATCCTCGTGAAGAAAAAAATTCTTCACGTCTATTTTGTGAACTTGCCACCCCTTGGATGCCACAATGGAAAGGGATTATTAGATGGAGTCCATATTTTCTACAGGATAAAAGGTCTCATCATGGTCTATCTCGTGAATCTATTGAAAGCCTTTGGAAACCAATATTTCCTTATACCTACTCATATGTCCTTATGCTTCCTTCTTAGTCCTGTAGAACCATTTGCATATAGTAATCTTATTCTCTAAAGGAAGAAGAACCAGATAACAAGTCTGGTTTTCAAGGAGAGAGTTATACTCCTCCTGCATGGAGGTTTCATGGAAGGGATTCCCTGCAAACTTTGCATAGGTATTTGAGTCTAAATATAGAACCATATAACAATGCATGGGAATCATTGGTTCAATAGCTGTGAGTTTATGAGGAGGATCCTCAAACTGAGACCTCATTCTCCTCTAATATGCTAGATCCCCCACAAGGTCTCTTGCTGCTTGTAGGGTGGGTTGTATCCACTTAGGCATCTTTGGTAGCTCAACATCTACATGCTCATCATCAAAATTCTCATCATATTTCAAATTATATTCAAAACTTAGATATGAATTATGATCTTAGTGAGTGGAATCATTATCACTGATGTCTAGTGCAGATAGTCGTACATAGGTATCTTCATGTGGCTCCAACAGTGCATGCAAGGGAGTTTGCTGAAACTAAACACTGTGATAAATGATTATCCCATCAGTAGAGGGATTAATTAACCTATAACCATTGGCACAATATGGATATCCCAAAAATATGCATGCCATACTCTATCGATCTAATGCTTTCCTCTTTTCAAAGGGTACTTGGGCCATGCATGTGATCTAAATATTTGGAAGTGGGTGATGTCTGGTTTGCTATCGCTCCATGTCTTAAAGGGATTTTGGTCCTTGCCAGATATGCAAGGAGATATATTCTAAATTTGGTTGGCACAGTTAAGTTTCTCGAACCAAAGCTTGGGTGGTATAGGAATTGCATGCAACATGCAAGTGGCCATCCCCTTCAGGGATATATTCTTCCTCTCAACTACTTCATTCTACTGCAGAGTGTAAGGTACTATGTGTTGTAGTTGTATACCTACCTCTAAACAAAGATGTTGTAAATATTGGTTCACATATTCCCCCCCACTATTTGTGCGGAGGATTTTTATATTTCTCCCAGACTGAGTCTATGCATGTGCTTTGAATTTTTTGAGATGCTAAAAAACTTCAGACTTCTTCCTCAGAAAATACACCCAATTGTATCATGAAAAATCATCAATAAATGTAATAAAATACCTTTATTTGTTGATGGATGGATGAGGAAAGGATCCCATCATATCATTGTGGATGAAATCCAAAGGAGAGGAGGCCCTCCAAGCCTTCCATGTCTCAAACTTCTCTTGAGGATGTTTTCCAAGAACACATCCTTGACAAAATCATTTGGAAAAATGTATGTTGGGAAAGTTGATGACCATTTCATATTTGCATAGTTGTTGCATGTATTTGAAGTTCACATGGTTGAATATATTGTTCCATAATATACTAGTATCATTAGCATGCATTAGTATAAACATAGAATCATATTTAGCAATGAATTTACTGAAAGTACATGAACGATATTGGTGTTTTACCTCACCAAAAGTAATCATGGAGTTATCATGAATATAAGATATGGTTACGAAATTAGGTGTGAACTCCACCCTTTTTCCTGTACCAGAATGAGTTATCTATTAAATGGAGAGTATATTCATAGAGAGTTTTGGAACATGGAAGATGTTCTCAAAACTTCCATGTGGGAGTTCTACTCTCCCTTGGCCAATGAACTGAATTGGGGTATCATCTCCCATGAGGATGGGAGGACCCGTGCATGAAAAAATAGAAGATGCAACATTTCTTGATGCTTCCATATGGTGGGATGAACCTGAATCTAAGATTTATGCATCAAGAGAAGAGTTAATGACACTCAATGCATGAGAGTTATCTCGTTTGGCTTGATCTTCGGGCTTATTTTTGGCATCTTTGAGAATGTGATCCCTGAGGTTGTTCTTCTAAATAATATGCACCATCTGATAAATCTAATTCTTCATGCATGTAGACTCGGGATGATAATTGTGGTTGCAATAACCGAATTTGGTATTCCCTTTCTTTCCTTTTCCATCTTTGGAGCCTGAGGAATCATTGAAGGGTTTGGAATACCATTCCTTCTTTGGCTCTACATGCAAATTTCCCATGCCTTTTTTCTTGGAATTTGAATTGGAAGTGCTTCTACTTTCATGCATTGAAAGTGCATATGCATTGGGTCCCTTGATTATCCCCATTTTGATGAGCTTATCTTGCTCATTCCTGAGGGATTCAATAAATTGATCCAATGTCGGAATTTTCTAGGCCAATCATTAAGTGAATCTATTTGTATGAAACAATGAGATGAAAAAAACATAATCCGAACCAAGTTTTACTAATATAGAAAGTATTAATTAATTGTGTTGAGTATATTTTTCTATTCCACATCCCTTTAGATGAAGGAGAAAGGACTTGAACTTCATAAAGAAGTCCTAGATGTTGTCAAAAATCCTCAGATCTAAGGAATTTATCTCGACCTCGAGAATATGACATCTCATTTTGTCCTACTATCCAAAGAGATCCTCCAACTTTGTCCAAATATCATCTGGTGTGGTACAAGCTTCAATGTGAAATAGAAGCTCGAGGGAAATAAACACATAGAGGAGGTCATAAGACTCATACATGCAATTTAGATACTTTTTATTCTCAATAGCATAGTTTGTATCAACCTATGTAGCCATGGTAATTTGGTAAAATCCTCTGCATTTGAGTTGATGCATAATTTTTAGCTTCCACTCAAAGTAGTTGTGAGTCGTGAGAAGTATTGTCGGTGAATAATCCATCTTTTCTGACTCCATCTCCCTTATAGACCTGCAAAGAATATACATGTGTGCCTTGATCCTATAATCCCATGGGCTCTTATACCATGCATAATTGTGGTGAACCATGCACAAAGAATCTATCTAACAATAATTCATACAAAGCTTGCAAATTGAGAGAAGGAGAGAAGAGATGAGAGAAAAGAATCAATATAATTGTATTAAATAATGAGAGAATGATTAAAATACATAGGATATACTCTACATGTCTAAGTAATGTCTCCATAGTAGTGATATAGATATATATTGACTCCCATAGACATAAAATGAAGTAATATTCCACCTAGTTTGAGTTAAGTAATCCATGCAATCATTAGTTAACTAAGTCACACGTGTGGAAGTGAGAGAAACACATGCAACTGTTGGTGATAAATCCGAGGTTTTCATGCATGAGTTGATCTGGATTATTTTGAGAATGAAATGAAGGAAGATATATAACAATGAAATATACATATATATTGCAATAAACACGGCGATAAGATAATGCACAATTTTTATTAATGAGAGAATGTACAGAAATTGTAAAATACTAGTGTGAATGACTCGCTAGAATGGTGGAAACTTATCTCTGAGAAGAGATGTGATGGCGAGGATCAATTGCAAGAAGATGATTATTTTTATAATGAGGCTCCAAAGGCCTTTTGAACATAAATAAAATCTAAAACCCTAACCCCAGAAGATGAAACATCAAAAGGTTTGTGAGCCCTAATGGGGGTAGTTCATATGTAAACTTATTGAGGGCGTAGCTTTTGCATACGATCTTTGTTCAGGGCGTTCTATACCTCGTGTGAAAGGTCTAATCGAGGAGTACATATTTCATTCATCCCATACCATCCTTTCATAAATTTTATAGGCAGTATCATTCCAAAAAAAATGTCATTTAGGGCCTCAAAACTACCTTCGATGTTTAGGACCCGAAAAACCATAGAAAAAATACCAATGTGGAAACCCATATTTTTATCTAGTGGAATAGGTGGGTGGCCACCGAAATCCATCTATATTAATCCTTCCCCCTTTGGAAGCAATGTTTCCCATTGTGTCAAGTTCCCGTGGGAGATGGGTAAGATTTTGTTGAAACTGGACCTTGGTGAGTTCCTTTCCTTCCTGTAGAAGTTTTCTTTATTAGCTTGTTGAAGGATGTTATGAACCTATTGTTGGAAGGGTTGGATCCATTCAAATGATATAGATTCATGATATTCCCGAGTGTGGGAGGAATATGTCATTGAATATGTAGCATGAAGAGTATGAAGGGCTCCATTATAACTTTTCTTGATTGGAAGTAACCTCGTAGGTGAAGCAACGATATTTTTGTTCCCTTCTACAATATGATTCGACTGGATAGAAAGGTATTAGGTCGAGGATACAGTGGTTGTAGTTTCCTTCTATTCACCTTCTAAAAAAGTTGTGAAGAGGATAAACTTTGCGGTATGAGAGATTACTTTGCGACACTTTTTTGTTGGGATAGTAGTTGGAACTATGTTTGGTATCCTGTAGAGATGACCCCACAGAGTAACAATGATGTTATGAGGTTGATACTCATAAAATAATGATGCTTCCACATATATGGTTTTCCTAATAGAACATCACAAACTTCCACTAGGGAAATATCCCACATTACCTCACCCTTGATGGGCTTGATTCCATAGGATAGGTGGCATTGTTGGATGACACATAGATCTCATCCCTGGCGGAGCCACCCAATGTTGTATGAATATGGGTGTGGTGTTGTCGAAAAATCCAACTTCTTGACTACCTCTGCTGAGATGAGGTTCTTCTGGCTTCCTCTATCATAAATAAAATGCAACGAGGTCCCCCTTACCCACATCTGTGAATGGAAAAGTCACCCCCCCTCCTTAGGATCCGCTCATTATTCTCGTTGGATTGTGGTGGTCATGACAATAGTAGTGGGTTATTCATAAATTATCTATCTCCTTTTATTATTGTATGAATCAGAGTTTGATTCGGGGCTCAAATCTATTTATTTGAGATCATAAACCAATGAATGTTTCGAGCAACATTCATCGGTGTTGTGCCAAGGTATTCTGTGGAAGTCACACCACTTACCAGTTTCCTTCTTCGTCTTCCTGTTACCCTTATTTTTCTATGGCTTGTACTGGTTGTATTGAGGCTTAATTTTCTATGAGTTAGGGTTGCCTTTACCATGCTTTGCTTGTTGTAGATTTTTAGACCCAAATTCCTTCTTGTCCTGCTACTTAAATTTCTGCTCGATTTTGACATCATATCTATACGGGGCTCCCAACGATGAGAAGTCCAAAAAATCCATTTTAGTTTAGATATAATTTTTTATAGCCTCGTGGTATTTTAGAACCAAATACCAATCAGATTCTTTGATACCCATGTTGGTGCACAAGGTATGGAAGGTATTTGTGAACTCCGACACTGTCTAGTCCCACTTTTGATGCAACATGGTCCATCTCATGTACTGGTCATAATAGTTTCCCACAGAGTAATATTTCTCCTTAACCACATCCATAAAAAAATACCAAGTGTGATCAACCCAAAATATTTCAGACTCCTCTGTGGAATTTTTATCCCAATACATTTCCCACCAATGTTTGACATGGGGGGGAGCTTTGAGGAGTGCAAAGGTGATTTTTTCTTTGTTAGAAAAATTGTGAACAAAGAAATAACCCTCTAGAAAATTTAACCATTTTTCCAAATCATCTGCATCGATTTGACCTTCAACTAAGGGAATATCAAAATTATCTTGAACCTTGAATGGGGCAGCGTCTCCAAAGCAACTGCTTGAAAAAGATGCACATGTTATTGTAGGAAATTGTAGAAGGATTTGGGAAAAATTCTCCAACATCTCGTTCCTCTATTGCATAAGGGCTCCCGCGAGAAATAACTTGATCAAATATTCTACTCCCTTGATCCTCTTATATTTTTCCATGGGAGGCTACTTGGGATGGAAAGAGTGGTTGTCCTCAAGAGAAACTAGCTCGAGACCCAACTCTCTATACCTTGACCTCGTCGGGGACATGCAATAAGAAACAAAAAGGAGTAGCCTACTCTGATACCACTGATCCATATTATTTTGAGAATGAAATGAAGGTAGATATATAACAATGAAAGATACAGTGATATTTCAATAAACACAGAGATACAATATTGCATGATTTTTATTAATGAGAGAATATATAGAAACTGTAAAATTAGAGAGTGAATGACTAGCTAGAATGGTGGCAGCTTATCTTTGAGAAGAGATGTGATGGCTACACTCATTTGCAAGAAGATGATGATGTTTACAATGATTCTCCAAAGGCCTTCTTAACATAAATAAAATCCAAAACCCTAACCATGGAAGATGAAACACAAAAAGGTTTATGGGCCTTGATGGGAGTAGTTCATACGTCAACTTCCCGAGGGTGTAACTTTTTCATACGATATCCGTTCAGGGCGTTCCATACCTCATCGAAAATGTCTAGCTGAGGAGTACATATTTCATTCATCCCATACCATTCTCTCAAAAAACACTTAAGCGTTGTCATGCCCAAAATTTTTTGTTTAGAGCCTCAAAACAATCTCGGAAGTTCAGGACTCAAAAAACCATAGAAAAATTGCCAAGGTAGAAACCCATGTTTTGAGCTAGTGGAATAGTTGGGTGGACACCGATATCCATCTAGATCAATCCTTTCCCTTTAGGAAGCAATGGTCCCCATTTCATCAAGTTCACGTGGGAGATGGTGAATGTTTTGGAATATGCACCTTGGTGAGTTTCTTGCCTTCTTACAGAAGTTGTCTTGCTTAGCTTGTTGAAGGATGTTATGAACCTATTGCTAGAGGGGTTGGATCCGTTCGAACGATCTAGCTGCATGATATTCTGGAGTGTGGGAGGAATCTATCAGGGAATATGTAGCATGAGGAGTATGACGGGCTCTATTATAACGTTTCTTGATTGGACAATGTGGATGTACCCCCATAGGTGAAGCAATGATATTTTTGTACCCTTCTACAATATGCTTCTGCTAGATAGAAATATCTTGGTCCAAGGTTGTAGTGGTTTTAGTGTCCTTCTATTCAACTTCTGACCAGATCATGAAGAGGATAAACGTTTCGGTATGAGAGATTACTTTGCGACAATTTTTTGTCGGGATAGTAGTCGGATCTACCTCTGGTATCCTTTAGAGATGATGATCCAGATTTTATGAGCAGAACGAAATGAATACAGATTATTAATAGGTTCTTAACAAAAAATAACAGAGATACATTAAAACTAGTTTTCTATTCAATAATGAAATAAGCTAAAATTGTAAAATGCAACAGAAACAAGGTTGCTAGAATGGTGGTGGCTTATCTCTGAGAAGAGATGTGAAGGCAGCGCACATTCGCAAGAAAAATATTACAATGAGGCTCTGAAGGCATTTTTACAATAATCAAGAATGCCCAAAACCATATACATCCAAAAACCTAACCCTAGGAGCGCCAAAAGTCATGTGGGCCCCGTTTGGGTAAGTTGGTACATCAACTTCCCGGGGTCGTAACTTTTGCATACGATCTCCGTTTTAGGCGTGTGATAGCCCATTGGAAAGGTATCATCAAGGATATTAATTTTGGGGGATCAATTATGCCTTCATATATCCTTGAGGATCTCTATCCCTAAAAACCTTCATTTAGGCCCTCAAAATGGCCCTGGAACTTAAAATTGCTAAAAATAGTAAATTGCCAAAATTGTCAGAAAACTATTTTGAGCCAGTTGGAAAAGGTGGGTGGCCACTAATATCCATATATATCAATCCTCCCTCCTTAGGAAGCAATGGTATCCATTGCATTGAGGTCCCCCATCAGATGAGGAAATTTCTGCTGAATTTGGCCCCAGGTGAGCCACTTTCCTTGGTGCAGGAGCTGCCCTGCTTTGACGACTCGATAAAGATGGATCCTTTGTTGTTGAGTGCCCTTGATCTGTTTTTACAAAATATTATCATTGTATTCCTATTGTATACAGTCGGGGTTGAGCTCTATTGGTGTCAGTTGTTCTACTACTTCTGAGGTGTACAATAATGGTGGGAAATAAGGGTGAAGGAGATCCACGTTGAACACTGGGTGCAGGCCAAGGAAAGGAGGAATGTTGAGCTCAAAATAATTATGCCCCATGGACATGGTGATAGTGTATGACCCATAATAGAGTGGGTGAAGCTTTCGATGGGGTCCTATAAGGAATTCTTTTTGCAAGTGCAACAAAACTTTGTCGCCCACCTAAAACTTATGCGGCACCTGATGTTGATCATGGCGTTGTTTGTGCTTGTCATTGGACTTCTGTAGGATATCCTGAACCTATTGGTGGATGTGTTGGATCTTCTCAGTTGGAGCAGAAGATGAGTCGATCGAGGTGACCACAAGGGGAAGTAAAACATCTATGGGACCCAATGGTTAGAATCCCAACCCCACTTGAAAAGGGTTGTGGCCGGTTGAGCTATGCAGGGCTTGGTTGTATCTATGCTAGACATAGGGAAGGCTCTCATCCTATGTACGAGGGTGCTTCGAATTATACATGCGAAGGATATGAAAAATCATTCGATTTACAACCTCGGTTTGGCCATCTGTCTGGGGGTGGAAGGCTGTGGATTTGGTGAGTTTGGTGTCCAGTAGTGACCAGAGGCTCGAATAAAATGTGCTGAGAAATCGACTATCCCGATATGAGACAATGGTTTTTGGTATTCCAAAATGTACCCAGACTCGTTCAAAGAAGAGCTTGGCAGTGGCCTCTGCTATGATGCTCTTCTTGCAGGCAACCAAAATCACCATCTTAGAAAAGCGATCAACAACCACAAAAACACAGTCATTTCCCCGCTTGGTGGACGGGAGGCTCGACATGTAGTCCATTGAGATGGATTCCCATAGCCTGTTAGGAGTAGGAAGAGGGGTGTACAGGCCCTATTTCTTAGTGGTCGGTTTGGCGATAACGTAGGTAGTGCAGGACCTGATATACTTGCTGGCCTCTTGTCGAAGTTTCAACCAGTAGAAATGTTTATGTAGAATCGCCACTATCTTTTGGACGTTGAAGTGTCCTGCCACCTGACTGTAGTGGGATTCCCATATCATCTTCCCTCACTCACTTGATGGGACACAGATATGGACTAGACGACACAACAACCCATCCTGAAGATGGAAATTATTGACAACTGCGTTTTCACCCAGCATTTGGTAGGTGGTGGCGAAGTCAGGGTCTGTCTCATAGAGGTGGGGCCATCCAGATGTCTCATGGACGCAAGAGTCTAGCACCATGGTGAGTGTCGCGACTGGTGGTCTGCTGAGGCAATCAATGACGTGATTGGTGCTTCCTATTTTATACTTGATGTTGAGGTGGAATTGCTTCAAGTATGTGGACCACTTTTGATAACGGTCATTTTGCAATTTTCCCTGTGTCTGCATGAACTGCAGTGGATTATGATCAGTGTGGATGACTGTCTCCTTCCCAAGAATGTAATGTCTCCACTAGCGGCATGCTTGCACAATAGAGTACATTTCTTTGTCATACGTAGGGTACTTACGGAAAGTGTCTGACAGTATCTCACTATGATAGGCCATGGGGTGGCTGTGCTAAGTGAGAACGACACCCACAACATAGTCTGAATAATTTGTCTCAATCTCAAAGGGATGTTGCAGGTATGGTAGTGAAAGTACTAGGGATAAGCACAAGCGCTGCTTCAAATCATCGAACGCTTGTTGTTGGGACTGACCCCACACAAATTTAGCCTTACCACCACTCCTGTTTATTTGACTGAGGGCCCATGCAATATGGGAGAAACCCAACAGGAAATTGCGGTAGAAATTGGTATGGCCCAAGAAGCTCCAAAGCTCAATGAGTGTTGTTGGGGTTGGCCAGTCACGAATGACTTGGATCTTGGCTAGATCCACATGTGCGCTAATGCAAGAGCATCACCGAACCATCAAGCGAGCCAGCACGGAAGCAGAAGACAGCTGGATAAGCCAACACGAAATTTTGAAAACACTTTGGTAGTTGTTGCGCAAGTATTAAATGAGTCATTTAAGAGAGGGCGCACTTGTATATTGTAAATGGACCTTGAGAGGATATCTCTCGTCCTTAGGTAGATGAGGCATTTAATATAGTTAATGTAAAGTAGATAGAACATTTAATTCTAGATTTGATAGCTAGAGTTCGAGAGGGAAAACGGATATAGACACCCTCATTGTATTATTGTAACATTATTATTCAGATTATCAAGCATTCAGAAGAAGAGCAGAGCAAGAAGAGAACTGTGTGAAGAACACCCATGTATAGACATTTGAATTAATAGAAGAAGAATTGATTCAAATCCATGGTTTGTGTTGTTTCTCTGTGTACATTGTTGTTGTGCTCATGAATGTTTATTTCCTATCATACAATTGCTTTTATATGTTGTGTATGTGATTTCATAGTGAATTTGAAGTCTGAAGGGAAGGAGAAATTAGTTTCAATTGTTTCTCTAATTTGAACCAGAGAATTCCTGCAAGGAGTGCAATCGAATTGTTTGCAAGGAGTGCGTTGACAGAAGAGTTCAATTAGAGACAACTTTTGTTCTCATTTCTTTGAGGGTGCAGTTAGGCACAGTGTCGTGCAAGGAGTGCGCAGGCCAAGGAAAAAGTCTCAGAGTTGCGATTCTGAGAAAAGTATTGAACGACTGCTGCTGCAGGAGTGCGCAGGGTCAAAAGACTTCAACACTTAGAGGAAGTTGAAGGGTTGCTGCAAGGAGTGCGTGCAAGAAGTTCTCAGAAGGACTTGAGGAATCGGGAACAAACTCAGGAGGAGTAGACCTTCGAATCAACCGAAGGAGAAGTGCAGGGAAGCTTCCATTGGAAGTCTGAAGGAAGTATTGTAGGTTGGAAAGCAGGGGCCAAGCCTGTGTGAAAGAAGCACTTGATTCATTGTGCAGAAAACATCCAAGGAGGGATAGACGATTGAAATACTTCGAGAGATTTCACAAAGTTCCATGGGCCATTGGATCTTGTGGAGATGAAAGAAGGTTACGGCGGAAGCGTTTAAAGGTTCTGAGCTCAGGAAGGGGCAGAACATTGAAGGAAGTCATCCAGGGCCATAGTGTTATTCGCGAGATCGCCTATCGGGATCTCGTGAGGAAAGTGTCCAAAACTTGGTAACGGGAGTCGTGATATTGCGACACGTGACATCTTGATTGGTTACAAAATAAATCATGTGGGAGCACGAGAGTGAGTGGATGACAGGTGGCGGAAATCGGGGTCTTGCAAACTCGGGGTTCGCAGGGTGAAAGGCTAATATTTGGAATTTTTAAGTTGCGGGGGCGCGAGGTCGTGAAAGCGCGATAAGGTCATAACAATGTTTCGACATATCGGTTATCGGGAGTTGGAAACTTGAGGGCTTGGTATCGCGAGTAGCGAAGTCACGATAGAGCGAAGTTGCGATAGAATCGAAATCAAGATAGACGAGGGGGAAGTCAGCGTTGACTGAGGCTTCGAGTCTCGGGGATCCGAGGGTGTGGCGCTCGACTGTTGAATTCATGAAGCCGTGAGTTCCAATCCTACAAAAGCAAGGAAAGGAGGATCGCACCGAAGAGAACCTGTGGGGTGCAGACTTTCTGATAGGGAAGTAGAAGAACTGCTGAGTTCTTCGGGTCGAGAGGAGAGAGAAGGTCCTAAGAGAATGGTCGTGCTCCGAGGATTGTGGACGGCGGCTCTATCAGAGTGGTATCAGAGTGGGATTGACTCTTTGTTTTCTGTAGCAGAGAGAGAGAAAAATTCACCATGCTGCCTAGGAGAGAAAGATAGTCACCTGACCCAGAAGACAGGGAGGTGCGAAGAAGAGGTAGACTGGTAGGAAATCCAGAAATGGAGAGACATATGAGAGATCTTCGAGCAAGACTCGAGGAGATGGAAACAGACCAGAGACGCACAACCAGTGTTGGAGATCTAAGTGACTCCGAGGGCGAAGTTTGAGCCGAACAACAAGAGGAAGTTGCAGCTGAAGATGCATCAACTGAGCGGCTGATAAAAGCTATCACCAGAATGGGTGCGAAGGCGAAAATGGACATTCCAGTCTACGAGGGAAACCTGGATGCAGAAGAGATATTGGATTGGATTAGAGCTCTTGATACCTACTTTGACTACGAAGATATCAAAGAGGACAGGAAGGTCAGACATGCTGTCACGCACCTAAAAGGACATGCAGCATTGTGGTGGGACAAGCTATAAGATGACAGACGCTGCAAAGGTAAGCAAAAGATCAAAAGTTGGGATCGAATGATCGCGAAGATGAAAGCGAAGTTCATCCCAAGGGATTACCAAATTACTCTGTTCAGGATAATGCAGAACCTGAGACAAAAGCTGATGACAGTGAAGGAGTACACTGAGAAATTCTACAAGCTGAACATCAGAGCAGGACATCGGGAGAGCGATGATGAGAAGGTTGCCAGATATTTGAATGGTCTGAGATATGACATTCAGGATGAACTGAGCATGGTAACCATTCGAACGGTGGAGGATTCTTATCAGATGGCTCTGAAAGAAGAGGAGAATTTGAGCCGTAAGCAAGGTCGGCGAGGGCGAGGTAGAAGTCATCCCAAAGGCAAGACAGTTGCCCAACAGAAATTCCAGAAGCCCAAGGAGGAATGGAAGAAACCTTAGGGTAGAGTAGAAAGAGGTGGTACCTCACCGAAGGGACCATACATTGAACATATAGGGTAGCATAATGAGCAGAAGGGAGATTATGCTGACGCAAATACTTTTCCTCGTACCAGAGGTAGAGGAAGAGGCCATGGTGGAGTTATCACATGCTTCACATGTGGAAAGAATGGGCATAGGTCATTTGAGTGTCCAGAGAAAAAGGACATCGGGGAAGCTCACATCACAGAAGCACAGAGGCGTGATGTTGAGATCGAAGACATAGAAGGCAGAAGGTCACTGATGATGCGAAAAGCTCTCTTAACACCTGGGAAAGAGGTGGAAGACTCAGCTCAGAGGACCAGACTGTTCAGGACAACTTGTAAGACCAAGGATTGGGTATGCAAGGTTATTGTGGACAGCGGTAGCATAGATAATCTCGTTTCAACCGAGATGGTGGAAAAGTTGGAGTTGGAGACAATTGATCACCCGAGTCCATACAAAGTTTCATGGCTACAGAAGGGACATTAGGTGAGTGTTGCTAAACAATGTTTAGTAGAATTCAAGATAGGTGGATATAATGATAAAGTACTATGTGATGTCATTCCCATGGATGTTTGCCACTTATTGTTGGGTAGACCATGGAAATATGACATAAATGTGGTTCATGATGGGAGAATGAACACATATACCCTGGAGAAGGATGGGATGACACACAGGTTGCTTCCGATAAAGGATAAAGAAGTGAAACTGGAAGTAAGCAACACAATACTTCTCATGAGTGGGAAGGAACTTCTGACAGAGATGGAGAAGAAAAAAGATCCACAATTCTTTGTGGTCAGAAATCCAAGGATTGTTCTGACTAGCACAAGAGTGAATGATCTACCAGATGAGATTCAGGAACTGTTGGGAAATTTCACTGACATCATAGTGGACGAATTACCTTGTTCGTTGCCACCGATGAGGAGTGTGAGTCACCATATAGATTCCATACCAGGAGCTAGTTTCTCAAACAAAGATGCGTACATATTGATGCCGCAAGAAAATGAGGAAGTTAAGAGGTAGGTCCAAGCGCTGGTGGACAAAGGATTAGTCAGGGAAAGTTTAAGCATGTGTGTTGTTCCGACAGTACTTAGTCCAAAGAAGGATGGAGGCTGGAGAATGTGCACTGATTCGAGAGTGATAAACAAGATAACCATCAGGTACAGATTTCCACTGTCGAGAATGGATGATATGATGGATTGCCTGAGTGGGCCAAGGTATTTTTCAAAGATTGATTTGAAGAGCAGATATCATTAGATTCGCATGAGAGAAAGTGATGAGTGGAAGACAACCTTCAAGACCAATGATGGACTGTATGACTGGCTAGTCATGTCGTTTGGATTGACGAATGCACCAAGTACTTTTATGAGGTTTATGAATGAAGTCCTAAGGGAATTCATCGGGAAATTTGTCGTCGTATATCTCGATGATATACTGATCTTCAGTAAGACAAAGGCTGAACATCTGAAGCATTTGGCCATTGTGATGAGGAAGCTACAGTAGGAGAAGTTGTTGGTCAACATGAAGAAGTGCTCATTCATGAAGACAGAGCTCATTTATTTGGGTTTTGTTATTTCGGCGAATGAATTGAGGATGGATCCAGATAAAGTGGAAGTAATAAAAAATTGGCCATCATCGAGAAATATTTTCGAGGTGATAAGTTTTCATGGTTTAGCTAGTTTCTACCGAAAGTTCATCAGGAATTTCAGTGGAATTAGCGCAACGATGATGGACACAGTGAAGATGTGACATAAGTCTTTTCACTGGACAACAGAGGCTGAGAAGAGCTTCAATCTGTTGAAGTGGAAGATCACGGAACAACTGGTTTTGGTGTTGTCGGATTTCCAGAAGACATTTCAGGTGAAATGTGATGCGAGTGGGTATGCCATAGGAGCGGTCTTGAGTCAAGAAGACAGACCGGTGGCATATTTCAGCGAGAAGATGGATGAGGCAAAGCTGAAATACTCCACGTATGATAAGGAATTTTATGCTATCATACAGGCATTGAAGAAGTGGAGGCATTACTTGATCCCGAAATAATTTGTATTGTACAGTGATAATCATGCATTACAATTTGTGAGTCAACAAGATAAGTTGAACCAGAAACATGCAAAATGGGTAGAGTATATGTAGAATTTCACGTTTGTGATTAAACACATTTCGGGTACTGCTAACAAAGTGGCTGATGCTTTGAGCAGAAAGTGTTTGTTGCTGTAGGAGTTCCGAGTCAAAACATTGGGATTTGGAAATCTTAGGGACATGTATGCAGGTGATGCAGATTTTGGAGAAGCGTATGAAGCAACTGAGAATCCAGTTCTCAGAGACAGAAGTCCTTGGATAGATTACATGGTCCAGGATGGATTGTTCAGAGGCAATCAACTGTGTATTCCGAATTGCACCATGAGGGAGAACCTGTTGAAGGAAAAACACAACGGAGGCTTAGCAGGACACTTTGGCCATGACAAAACATTCGCAAAGGTGAATGAGTCATATTTTTGGCCAAGGATGTGAACAGATGTCAAAATGTTTGTTTATAGATGCAGGATTTGTCAGCATTCGAAAGGGAGGAAGCAGAATGCAGGTTTTTATCAGCCATTGCCCATACCAGAGAGGCCATGGGAGGCGATTAGCATGGATTTTGTATTAGGTTTTCCGAGGACGTAGAGAGGTGTTGATTCCATCTTTGTGGTGGTGGACAGATTTTCAAATATGGCACATTTCATTCCATGCCAGAAGACCAGCGATGCGACTCACATCACAAATTTGTTCTTTAAGGAGGTCATTCAACTCCATGGATTGCCGAAAAGCATAGTTTCGGACAGGGACACTAAATTCATAGGGTATTTCTGGAGGACGCTATGGAATAAGATAGGAACTAACTTGGTGTTTAGTTCTGCTTATCATCCGCAGACGGATGGACAAACGGAAGTGGTCAACAAAAGTCTGGGAGAATTACTGAGAAGCTTGGTGACATAACACCACAGCAGCTGGGATCAGATATTACCACAGGCAGAGTTTGCATACAATGATTCAGTGAATCAGAGTATAGGCAAAAGCCCATTTCAGATTGTGTATGGTACACAACCGAGGGGAGTTTCTGAATTGCGAGATTCATGACAGACTGCTACTGGCAGCGCTAGTACAGAGGAATTCGCTGAGGCGATGAAAGAACTTCACAACAGAGTGAAGCAGCGACTGATTGATTCAAGTCAGGAATATAAGCGCAGAGCAGATCAACATCGGAGACAACTTTATTTTGAAGTTGGTGATCTAGTTCTGGCACATCTGAGAAAGGAAATATTCCCAAGGGGAACATACAACAAGCTCAAAATGAAGAAAATTGGGCCTTGCAGAGTCCTGAAGAAATTCGGAGAAAATGCTTATGAGATCGAGTTGCCGGAGGACATTGGGATATCTCCGATATTTAATGTGGCAGATTTATACCCATACAAGACTGGAAAAGCAAGGGCTAGAGCTGAGGGACCAGTGATCCAGTGGATGAAACAATTACCAGTAGCATGCAACCCACAAATGGAATGCATACTGGACAAGAGAGTGGGTAGGAAGACCAGGAGAAAAAAATACTTTGAGTATCTGGTCAAGTGGAAGAATCATCCAGTGGAAGATGCCAATTGGGAGACAAAAGCGGAGATACAGAAGCATGGACAGACCATGCGGGAGCTCATGGACAGGAGCAAATGAAAGTTTTCAAGCTGAGGAGTATGATGCAGGAGCATCACCGAACCATCAAGCGAGCCAGCGCGAAAGCGGAAGACAGCTGGATAAGCCAGCACAAAAATTTAAAAACACTTTGGTAGTTGTTGCGCAAGTCTTAAATGAGTCATTTAAGAGAGGGCGCACTTGTATCTTGTAAATGGACCTTGAGTGGATAACTCTCGTCCTTAGGTAGATGAGGCATTTAAGATAGTTAATGTAAAGTAGATAGAACATTTAATTCTATATTTGATAGCTAGAGTTCAAGAGGGAAAACATATATAGACACCCTCATTGTATTATTGTAACATTATTATTTAGATTATCAAGCATTTAGAAGAAGAGCAGAGCAAGAAGAGAACTATGTGAAGAACACCCATGTACAGACATTTGAATTAATAGAAGAATAATTGATTCAAATCGATGGTTTGTGTTGTTTCTCTGTGTACATTGTTGTTGTGCTCATGAATGTTTATTTCCTATCATACAATTTATTTTATATGCTATGTATGTGATTTCATAGTGAATTTGAAGTCTGAAGGGAAGGAGAAATTAGTTTCAATTGTTTCTCTAATATGAACCAGAGAATTCTTGCAAGGAGTGCAGTCGAATTGTCGGCAAGGAGTGCATTGGCAGAAGATTTCAATTAGAGACAACTTTTGTTCTCATTTCTTCGAGGGTGCAGTTAGGCACAGTGTCATGCAAGGAGTGCATATGCCAAGGAAAAATTCTCAGAGTTTCGATTCTGAGCAAAGTATTGAATGACTGCTGCTGCAGGAGTGTGCAGGGTCAAAAGACTTCAACACTTAGACAAGGTTGAAGGGTTGCCGCAAGGAGTACGCGCAAGAAGTTCTCATAAGGACTTGAGGAATCGGGAACAAACTCAGGAGGAGTAGACCTTCGAATCAACCGAAGGAGAAGTGCAGGGAAGCTTCCATTGGAAATCTGAAGGAAGTATTGTAGGTTGGCAAGAAGGGGCCAAGCCTGTGTGAAAGAAGCACTTGATTCATTGTGCAGAAAAAATCCAAGGAGGGATAGACGATCAAAATCCTTTGGGAGATTTCATGAAGTTCTGTGGGCCATTGGATCTTGTAGAGATGCAAGAAGGTTATGGAGGAAGCGTTTAAAGGTTCTGAGCTCAGGAAGGGGCAGAACGTTGAAGGAATTAAGCCAGGGCCGTAGTGTTATTCGCGAGATCGCCTATCGGGATCTCGTGAGGAAAGTGTCCAAATATTGGTAACGAGAGTCGTGATATTGCGACACGCGACATCTCGATTGGTTACAAAAGAAATTTTGTGGGACCACGAGAGTGAGTGGATGACAGGTGGCGGAAATCGGGGTCTCGCGAACTCGGGGTTCACAGGGTGAAAGGCTAATATTTGGAAGTTTTAATCTGCAGGGGCGCGAGGTCGCGAAAGCGCGATAAGGTTGTAACGGTGTTTCGGCATATTGGTTATCGGGAGTTGGAAACCCGAGGTCTTGGTATCGTGAGTAGCGAAGTCACGATAGAGAGAAGTTGCGATAGAATCGAAATCCCGATAGACGAGGGGGAAGTCAGCGTTGACTAAGGCTTCGGGTCTCGGGGATCCGAGGGTGTAGCGCTCGACTATTGAATTCATGAAGCCATGAGTTTCGATCCTCCGAAAGCAAGGAAAGGAGGATCGCATTGAAGAGAACCTGTGGGGTGCAAACTTCCTGATAGGGAAGTAGAAGAACTATTGAGTTCTTCGGGTCAAGAGGCGAGAGAAGGTCCTGAGAGAGTGTTCGTGCTCCGAGGAGTGTGGAAGGCGGCTCTATCATGCACCATGTCAATCAATGATGTATCCTAGGTAATGGACCTTTTCCATGCCGAAGGAACATTTTTCCAAGTTGGCGTATAGCTTGTGCTGTCGAGTTCGACTAAATATGATGCAAGTGTTTGGACCAAGTCTTGTTGTAAATTAGAATGTCATCTAGATACACCACTACAAAAGTATTGATGAATGGTCACAGGATATCATCCATCATCCTCATGAAAGTGGCTGGAGCATTTGTTAAACCAAAGGGCATGACCAACCATTCAAAAAGGACTTCCTTCGACTTGAAGGTGGTCTTCCATACATCTGTCTGTTCTATCGGGACCTAGTGGTAGCCAGACTTTAGATCAATCTTACTGAAGTATTTGGACCCTGTGAGTTGATCAAGGAGGTCATCGATTCAGGGAATCGGGTACCAGTTTCTGACTGTGATTTTATTCAGAGCCCAGTAATCAATACATAGTCGCCAGGTTCCATCTATCTTCTGTACCAGCACGATTGGGCTCTTGCAAGGCGATGAGATGGGGCGGATGTGCCCCTTGTGGAGCAGTTCTTGGATCTATCACTTGATCTCCTCATTCTCTAACAAAGAGCGATGATAGACTATCCCATTGGGAAGAGATGCGTCGGGGGTCAGATCGATGGGGTGCTTGACCTGGCAGTGCTGAGGTACCCCTGTAGGTGAGGAGAAGATATCCAAGTATTTTTCCACGACCTTATCTACTTGCTTCTGCTGTGTAGAGAGGTTGGTTGCATAGACCCTAGATGTGGCTGTGATCTTTCTCTTATTCTGAGAGAGAATCATGAAGAATACAAACTTCCTCGTCTAATAGATGACCTTCCTGCATTGCTTAGTAGAGATCAAGGAAATAACACTAGGTGGGACTGCCTCGGGTATCCTGTACAATTTCCTGTTCAAAGTAATAATAACACTACGAGGCCTAGACTCATATACAACATGACGTTTCCATAAATAAGGTTGGCCCAAAAGAACATCACAAACTTTGAGAGGAGAAACATCACACAATACCTCGTCTTTGAAGGGCTTGATGTCGTATGACAATCGACACTATTGGATGACACGAAGATCTCTTCCTTGGCAGAGCCATCCAATGGTGTAGGGTTGTGGGTGTGGCATTGTTGGTAGGGCCAGCCTCTTGAAGACCTCTGTTGAGATGAGGTTCTTTTGGCTACCACTATCAACGATCAAGTGCAGTGGGGTGCCTTTTACCCACATCTGTGAATGGAAGAGGCGCTCTCCTTCTTCTAGCTCATCTGGTTCACCAGGCTGGAGCTTGGTGGTAGCAACGATGGCATTGGGTTCCACGTCAATGATCCATCTTCCCCTTTCTGTTTATGGCTTAGAGTCATAATCTGCATCTGATTCAAAGGATTTCACTTTGGCCACTAGCGACTTCTTTGAGCGGTAGTCACCAGTGTTATGCCAAGGGCTCTTATGGAAGTTACACCACTTACTGGTATCTTTCTTTGTCTTTCTGGTGTCCTTCTTTGCTTGCGGCTTGGACTGGTTGTCCTAATATTGTCCATATTTTCTTTGTCCTTTGTTTTGTGTGTTGGGGCCACCCTTTCCTAGATTTTGTTGTGAGGGGTTCCCAGGTCCAAATTGCCGCGTCTTTTGTTTGAGCTTCTGCTCGATTTTGACGACATATCGATAGGCCGCGCCCAAGGATGAGATGTCCAGAAATTCCATTTTGGTCTGGATGTATCTATGTAGAGCACCATGATACTTGAGCACTAGATGTCACTCTGAATCTTTGATACCCAACTTGGTGCACAAGGTATGGAAGATATTTGTGAAATATGACACTGCTTGGTCTCTTTCTTGTCGTAGTGTGGTCCATTTGGTATACAGGTCGTCATAACTTCCGACGAGGTAGTATTGTTCCTTAATAGAATCCCTGAAGGATTCCTAGGTGGCCGTGACTAAAAATAATGAGGTTTCCTCTATTTCCTTTTTCTCACAGAAAGTTTCCCACCAATCTTTGACATGGGGAATGGCTTTGAGGAGCGCAAAAGTAATCTTTTCTCTATTCGGAAAGTTATGGACAGAAAAATATCCTTCTAGTAGATTCAACCACTTGTCTACAACATCTGCATCTACCTAACCTTCAAATATAGGAATATCTAAGTTTATTTGTACCTTGAATGGGGCAATGCCTCCATTTGAAGAAGATGCATCGCCTGTTGGTAGCCACCGAAGGATTTGCGCGAAACTATCCATCATCTTGTTCCTCTATTGTGTGGGGGTTTCCTCAATCAACAGTTTGAAAGGATATCCTATCTTGTCATATTTATTTTCTCCTGCCATGGGAGGTCACTTGGGCATGTGATATCTTCTGTCCTCAAGAGAAACAAGATCGAGACCCAAGTCTTTGTACTCCGACCTCGTTGGGGACATGCATTAAGACGACAAGGAGCAGACCGCTCTGATACCACTGATCTAGATTTTATGATCAAAATGAAATGAATACAGATTATCAATAGGTTCTTAACACAAAATAACAGATATATAGTAAAACTGGTTTTCTATTCAATAACAAAATAAGATGAAACTGTAAAATGCAGAGTAAACAAGCTTGTTGGAATGGTGGCGGCTTATCTCTGAGAAGAGATGTGACGATAGCATGCATTCACAAGAAAAAGATTACAATGAGGCTCTGAAGGAATTTTTACAATAAGCAATAATTCCAAAAACCCTAGACATCCAAAAACCTAACCCTAGGAGATGGAGCGCCAAAAGTCATGTGGGCCCCATTTGGGTAAGTTGGTACATCAACTTCCCGGGGTTGTAACTTTTGCATATGATCTCCGTTTTAGGCGTGTGATAGCCCGTTGGAAAGGTATCATCAAGGAGATTCATTTTGGGGGATCAATCATGCCTTTGTCTATAATTAAGAATCTATATCTCTAAAAACCTTCATTTAGTCCCTCAAAATGGCCCCAGAACTTAAAACTGCTAAAAATAGTAAATTGCCAAAATTGTCAGAAAACTATTTCGAGCTAGTTGGAAAAGGTGGGTGGCCACTAATATCCATCTAGATCAGATGAATACCCAGAGTAAAAATGACGCTACGGTTCTGATACTCATAAATACCATGATTCTTCTACATATATGGTTGGCCTAACAGAACATCAAATACTTCCAAAGGGGAAACATCAAATAGTACCTCATCCTTGAAGGGATTGAGGTCATAGGACAAGTGACATTGTTGGATGACATGAAGATATCGTCCCCAGTGAAGCCATCTGATGTTATATGGATGTGGTTGTGGTGTTGTAGACAAATCCAACTTCTTGAATAACTCAGTTGAGATGATGTTCTTTTGGCTTCCTTTATCAACAATAAAATGAAATGGGGTCCCCCTCACCCACATCTTTGAATGGAAAAGGCACTCCCCCTCCTCGGGATCCTTTGTTTCTTCTAGTTGGAACATTGCAGTTGTGATAGTAGCAGTGATTTTTGCATCAATTATATGTATCCTTTTATTATCGTTTGAATCAGAGTCTAAGTTGGAGCTCGAATCTGTTTCTTTCAGCTCGGCCACCAATGACTGTTTTGACTGACAATCATTGGTGTTGTGCTAAGGGATTTTGTGGAAGTCACACCACTTCCTAGTGTCCTTCATATTCCCATTACCCATATTTTCCCATGGCTTGGATTGGTTTTCCTAAGGTTGACTTCTCTGTGATTTAGGGATACCTAACATTCTTTGGTTGTTGTGGATTTGTAGACCCAAATTCCTGCTTGTTCTGCTGCTTAAATTTCTGCTTGATTTTGAAAACATATCTATAAGCGTCTCCCAATGATGAGATGTCCTAAAACTCCATTTAAGTTTGGATGTACCTATGTAGATCCCCATGGTATTTCAGAACCAAATTCCACTTAGAGTCTTTGATACCCATCTTGGTGCATAAGGTATGGAATGTATTTGTGAACTCTGACACTTTTTGGTCACGATTTTGATACAACATGGTCCATCTCATGTACTGGTCACTGGTATTTCCCACAGGGTAATATTTTTCATTGCCTGCATCCATAAAAAAATCCCAAGTGGGCTCGACCCAAAATATTCTAGACTCCTATGTGGAATTTTTCTCGCAGTAATTTTCCCACCAATGTTAACATGGGGGGGAGCCTTGAGGAGCGCAAAGGTGATTTTTTCTCTGTAAGAAAATTTGTGAACAAATAAATAACCCTCTAGAAAATTTAACCATTTTTCCAAGGCAGTCAAAATGATATGAACTTCAAATATGGGAATATCAAAATTAACTTGTACCTTGAATGGGGTAGTGTCTCCAAAGTGACTTCTTGATGAAGACATGCCTGTCATTGTCGACAATCATTGAAGGATTTGGGAAAAATTCTCCAAAATCCCATTCCTCTATTGCGCAAGTGATTCCATGGGAAACAAATTGATGGGATATTATGCTCTCACAGCGCTCTTATATTCCACAATGGGAGGCCTCTTGGGTTGGCGAGAGCGGTTTTCCTCAAGAGAAACTAGCTCGAGACCCAACTTTCTATACCCTGATCTCATCGGGGACATGCACTAAAAAACGAAAAGGAGTAGCTTATTCTGATACCACTGATCCATATTATTTTGAGAATGAAATGAAGGCGGAGATATAGAAATGCAATATACAAAGATATTGCAATAAACACATAGATACAGTAATGCACAATTTTTATTAATGAGAGAATGTATAGAAACTGCAAAATTACAGAGTGAATGGCTAACTAAAATTGTGGAAGTTTATCTCTAAGAAGATATGTGATGGCTATGATATTTCGTAAGAAGATGATGATGTTCAAAATGAGCCCCGATGGGGGTAGTTGATATGTCAAATTACCGAGGGCGTAACATTTGCATACAATATTCATTCAAGGCATTCTAAACCTCATTGAAAAGGTATAGTTGAGGAGTACATATTCTGTTCGTCCCAAACCATGCCCTTAGTTATCAATGGGTCATTTTCATGCCCAAAAAATGTCGTTTCGGGCCTCAAAACGACCTCAAAAGTTAAGGACCCAAAAAATTGTAAAAAACCTACCAAGGTGTAAACACATGTTTATGATCTGGTGGAATAGGTGGGTGGCCACCGATATCCATCTAGATCAATCCTTCCCCCTTAGGAATCAATGGTCCTCATTTCTTCAAGTTCACGTGAGATATGGGGAAGCTTTTGCTGAATCTGCACCTTGGTGAGTTTCTTGCCTTGATGTAGAAGTTGTCTTTCTTAGTTTGTTGAAGGATGTTATGAACCTGTTGCTAGAGGGGTTGGATCCGTTCAACTGATATAGTGGCATGAGTGTGAGGAATCTGTCGGTGAAGATGAAACATGATGAGTATGAAGGGATCTGTTATAACTTTTCTTTATTGGACAATGTGGAAGTAACCCCATAGGTGAAGCAACGATATTTTTGTGCCCTTCTACAATTTTCTTCTGTTGGATAGAAAGGTCTTGGGCCAAGGCTACAATGGTTGTAGTGTTCTTCTGTTCACCATATGACTAGATCGTGAAGAGGCTAAACTTTTCGGTATGAGAGATTAATTTGCGACACACTTTTTTCGGGATAGTTGTAGGAACTACCTCTAGTATCCTATAGAGATGCCCCCCCAGAGTAACAATGATGATACGGGGTCGAGACTCATAAATATAATGATGCTTCCACGTATATGGTTGGCATAACAGAACATCACAGAATTCTAGTGGGGAAAAATCACACAGTAGATCATCCTTGAAGGGATTGATATCGTAGGAAGAGCGACATTGTTGGATGACACGAAGATCTCGTCCCTGGTGAAACCACCCGATGTTGTATGGCTTTAGGTGTGGTGTTGTCGACAAATCCAACTTCTTGAATACGTCTGCTGAGATGAGTTTCTTCTCAATTTTGTTGGAAGGTTTACAGTTGGGAGTGAGCTTATGTAGGGGCCGAATAGATTTAACGTCAATAATTACATAAATTGTAACAATATTGATTTCAGAAAATTCACTAATTTCTTTTAATTGAGCAAAATAGTAAAATTCAAATATTCCTTTAATTGAGCACATTCACATATAAATTTATCAACAAATAATAAAATTTTATAGCAAAATAAAACAAATACACAATTTAAATTACCTAGGTCTGATGCTAATTCGCCTTGTTTCCTTGTTGTTGCCTTCCTATTGCCTGATGCACTGACCAACACTTCCCAAACCTACTATCCTCCCTGCCAACTAGGACAACTACCTAGCTCCAGGATATCATATGGATATCCTGGCCCCCGTGCCCAAAACCTCCAGCAAACCAGTGCCCCTGTACTAAACCTTCCCACTCCTGAACTCAACTCCTCTCTTTAAATCCAAGAGAGCCCCAAAAATCCCTCCCCCAAAATCTCTCGTTGAATCATTCCCCTTCGTAAACCTCCTCCGCCTCCATACACTTCCTTCACCTTCTCATGCA
>SNQJ01S0051696.1:97818-125774 GCA_010110895.2 Picea sitchensis
AAAGAAGGTTTTCACTTTTGGATCACAATGGTGAAATATAGAACTTCTTGCTATAGAAGGAGAAGAACTTTGGAGTAATTTCCTTTAGCTCTATGAGTTATGAAAAAATCTACTCGTTCCTGCTCGTAGACTCATTCGTATCGAACCACGATGTAGTAGTAAGAATATACATAGAGATGGATGAGAGAGAATAGAAATACTCCTTTTCATTCTGTTGAATTGCAGAAGGTTCAAGACGAGAATGAATCAAAAATATTGAATGGAATAGATATTGTGAATAGAATCTGGTCAATGGGGGGGGAGAAAGCACACTTCCCTTCCCATTACTGGAGTTATCCCTCCCTACCTACTAGCTGGTTTATCCCTCCTACCTTAAGGGGCTTTGTGCTATATCTTACTAGTTACAAAAGGCATCTATCTCCCTCTTTCTAATTACCAAGGGCATTGAAGAGGCTGTGCTTCTGGATTTATCCTCTCTACTAGCGGTTTTATCCTATATTAGCATTGTCGGGTCTATCTCTTTCTACCAACTCTTCAAGCTCAAGTAAGACCCAGTCAGGACCAACCCAAGTTCAAAAAATGAGAGGAAGAATGGCTCACCTGACATCGGAGGGTGAGGGTTTATCATGACCTTACTGGCTGGCTGGGTTGACCCAGGACCTGATAAGACCTTTCAGGCCCAGAATCAGGGGGGGCTTACTCTTCAAGTAGGTTCGCCTATAATGTGTAAGGTCCTTGCCATGACTTATGTAACGAAATAAACACCAGGAACGAAGTGCTCGACCAAAGAGTGTTAACACTCACTCATCATATGGGTGAGGTGACACTTTTTTGTCAGGATAGTAGTCAGAACTACCTCTAGTATCCTATAGAGTTGACCCCCCAGAGTAACAATGATTCTACATGGTCGAGACTCATAAATAGCATGACACTTCCACATATATGGTTGGCCTAACAAAACATCACAGACTTCCAGTGGAGAAAAATCACACAGTACCTTATCCTTGAAGGGCTTGATGTTGTAGGATAGGAGATACTATTGGTTGACATGAAGCTCCCATCCCTAGCGAATCCACCCGATGTTGTATGGTTGTGGGTGTTGTGTTGTTGGAAAATCCAACGGGTTCACTACTTTTGATGAGATGAGGTTCTTCTAGCTTCCACTATCAACAATAAAATGCAATGGGGTCCCCCTCACCCACATCTGTGAATGGAAAAGGTTCTCCCTCTCCTCAAGATCCTCTAGTTCTTCTGGTTCGATTGTTGTGGTCACGATAGTAGAAGTGGGTTTTGCATAAATTATTTGTATCCTTTTATTATTGTTTGAATTTGAGTCTGAGTTGGGGTTCATCTCTATTTATTTGAGCTTGACCACCAATGAATGTTTTGAGAGAAATTCATCGGTGTTGTGTAAAGTAATTTTGTGGAAGTCGCACCACTTCCCATTTTCCTTATTCATCTTCCCGTTACCCTTATATTCATGTGGCTTGCACTGGTTATCTTGAGGTTGAATGCTCTGTGAGTTAGGGCTTACTTTACCATGATTTGGTTGTCACAGATTTGCAGACCCAAATTCCTTCTTGTTCTTCTGCTTAAATTTCCTCTCGATTTTGACAACATATCTATAAGAGGCTCCCAATGATGAGATGTTCAGAAACTCCATTTCAATTTGTATGTACCTGTGTAGAGCCCTGTGGTATTTCAGAACCAGATTTCGCTTAGAGTATTTGATACCTATCTTGGTTCACACGGTTGAGAAGGTATTTGTTAAGTCCAACACTATTTGGTCCCGCTTTTGATGTAGAATGGTCCACCTCATGTACTGGTCATCGTAGTTTCCCACAGGGTAATATTGCTCCTTGACCGCATCCATAAAAAAATTCGAAGTGGGCTTGACCCCAAATATTCCAAAATCCTCTCTGGAATTTTTCTCCCAGTAATTTTCCCACCAATGTTTGACATGGGGGGGAGCCTTGAGTAGTGCAAAGGTGATTTTTTCTTTGTCGAAAAATTTGTGAACATAGAAATAACCCTCTAGAACTTTAACCAATTTTCCAAAGAATTTGCATCGATATGACCTTCAAATATGGGAATATCAAAATTAAATTGTACCTTGAGTAGGGTAGCATCTCCAAAGTGACTTCTTGACAAAGATGTGACTCTTATTTTCAACAATCATTGAAGGATTTGGGAAAAATTCTCCAACAACATGTTCCTCTGTTGTGCGAGGTTGTAACACACCCGACCCCTAAGTACCTTTTTTGGGGATGGGGCATCAAAAATTTTCTTACTTTAATCCTCTCACATCATATTTACGATGTTTCCATCCCCTTGTACTCGACAATATCTTTCTAATGATTGCTACCAGGCTGAAATCCGAGCTCTACATTACAATTTATGGCCTCTCGAAGCTCTTTGGGAATTATTAGTCAAGGGCCATGTGGTGTCCATGTGGGTCCATCTCATTCATACCATCCCCAATTTCATACATCAATTATGGAAGTCCATCCACCATCCAATCCAATGGTGGGACCTGATCCTCATTTAACACATAAGCCAAAGGGGATTTCGGCATTCAACGCTTCAGCGTTGACCGCCCCTTTTTCTTTCGATGTTCCTATCCTCTGGAGTCCAAAAATCTTGAACTCTCAAAGGAACCTAAAATATTTCCACATGGCTCTGGCCTTTAGTCCTTTCAGCTTATCTATGACAATACACTCCAAACCTCCATATTTTCGAAGTCTCGGGATATCGAAGGGTCCACCCTTGCTCATAGTGGTGTGTTAAACGTAGAGACAAGGACAGGTGGGTCCCGAGTACTTTGCCCACCAATAGGCCAAGAGAATATTTTCTAGGGGCTGACACGCGACAAGGAAGAGATGACGCATGGTCCCTATAGTGGGTAACATGTGTCACGTTTTAATGGGAACATAGGGTCTACGAAAAGTAAAAATCCAGGTGAATCATGGCATGTCAAACGTTGTTCCACGTCACCGTGGGTGATTTCATTGTGCCACGTCACTCCAGACTGATAGCCTTCCAACACCCTTAGATCTCACCATCGAGACACATCCATGTAGATCCGGTGATCTACGACCTCTATTTCTTCATAAATTCAACATTCAAGGGATCCTCTGTGTGACTTCCTCTTTGATCTTGTAGTGGTTAGAATTGGATTGACCATGGTCTAGATCTATGGTCACAAGAGATCCCGAAACATCCTCAGATCTACGGTTCTTATCACTTCACGAATTTGGCATTCGAGTGTTCCGCTTACTTACCACCCCCTTTCTCCCAGAGTGGTCAACGCCAGATTGAACTTGGCATAGATCCAATGACTAGGGAGGATCCTTATGCATCCCTAGATCTATGGTTCTTGTTAATTTTTAGCTCTGGAATTCATGGGTTTTTGCGTTATGACAACCTTGTTCTCCCGAAGTAGGACTTCACTGAAGTGTTGTACACGAGTCCCTCTACTGGTCGATTGGACGGTTAAGAGGGGTTCTCGACAGACTCCCCAGATCCATGGACCTCTATTCTCTTGAATTAGTCAATGCAAGACTGACCTCAATGTATATCCAATGGTCAGGGATATTCCTGAATACCCTTGGATTCGCGACTTGCCTTACTTTGCAATTGGTAAGTGGCTTAGTGTTTAATGCTGGGATAGGTCCATCTGTCACAATTAGGAACACCGCCACATGTCACTCGACCTCGTGGGTAACCATAGAAACAAGTTTCATTCGACCAGTTTGAAAGTGGAAGGGACATGACACCTCAGAGCTCCAAACTCCTGGAGTTCTGAAGAGATAAAGGATTAGCTCCTTTCGGGCCTAGCTCAGGATTTCCAAACCTTGCTCATATGGGTCCTCTAGAAATTCTGGTGGGATACATGCTTAACTCTTAACCATGAATTGGTTACGACCATGGGCATGATCCCTTGATCACACAGGTGAAGGGTATGAAGGAGGTGCCCTCCTTCTACCAAGTTCTAACTTAGTATTCCCACGAAGGTAAATTCAAGAGGTTAGCAGGAATTAATCCTTTCAGTTAACTTTTCCCTGACTCTCTTGCAGACCCACGTCCCATAAATCTATAGATTCTAAGTTGTGTAACACAAAAGATCATTCAAAAGCATGGGTTCAAAGAAAAACAATGATCATTTCTACCATAATCATTCAATACAGAATTTAGTCATAGACATGTATATTCAATCATCATTTCCATTCCAGTACACAAATTATTAAAATACTTATCAGAAACCATAATTGTGAAGCGACTGCTGAAAGAGGTGCTTGTTTCCAACCATTCATAGGAACAACCACTGCTAAACAGATTTACCACTGGCCACCCCCTAGCTAGATCATGATGCTCTGAGAGAGACTCTTTCTTCTTTCTCAGTGACAATCAGGGATGGAGGTTACTCTCCTCCTCCCACAGGAACTTAGCAAATGATTTTCTCTGTACCAATAAAGGGGGCCTACAACGAGTACTTCCATAGTCATTCATATTCTCTACATCACCATTTATCATCTTGGACTAAAAATTCTACCATCATCTTCTTGCACCGAGAACAAACTTGTTTCTCAGTTTCTCGACTCTTGTTTCTTGTGTTGCCCATGAATCACTTCCTTTATTTCCTTTCTCAACAAGATTGTGTGGGTATGAATCCACAGATTGTGCTCAGGTATGGAATCCTTGACGATGGGTACTCTTCCCCATCTCCTCATTAACTCTTGAGGAGGGCCTTTCCAACTACCAGCCTGACTGGTAATTCATTTATGGGTCAGAGAAATTTTCTGGGTCTAATCAATTAAATCCATTAAGGTACTAGTTTGGTGGGGGTCATCTCAACCATTTCTAGTTCCTTTCACCATCTCTCTCATAAAATCATGGTCTATCTTGGAAAACCCCCTTTTCAGCAGTTATGCAACACTATCCATTTTAATTAATAATATAAATACATACATTACCTTTCATAACAAAAGGTTCATCAAATCCAACACTCACACATATTCAGTCTGCCACAATCTTTTGGAAAGTTATAGTTATATTTATAAGCTGGGGGAAACAGGGGTATCACAATCCCCTCCCCCTTAAAGGAACATTGGCCTCGATGTTCTATATGTCGATGTGCTATGTATGTATAGAAGTAAACAAAAATGGGTATTCCTATTTCATGGCATCCTCCATTTCCCATGTAGCTTCATGTGGACCAAAGTCTTTCCACTGCACCTTGACCTGTGCAATGGTTATGTTCTTGAGTGGGATTTCCTTCCTGTCTATTATGCATTATGGTTCTGGCAGGAATTCTCCCTCTCGTTCCACCTGAATCACAAACCAATCAATTATAGAATCATGTACATATTTCTTCAGTAACGAAACATGGAAAAATTTATGTGCCTTCACTGTGGGAGGGAATGCTACTCTATATGCTACAGGTCATACTCTATCCAAAATTTCAAAGGGTCCACAATACTAAGGTTCTATCTTGGCACATGCTCCCATTCTTAAATATATTTTCCTGGGTTTAACTCGTAGATACACATGATCCCCTGGTTTGAACTCTTTTGAAATCTCTAGGAGTTCTTTTTCTGTATGCATAGCTTTTCTCTCTATCCTAAGATATTTTCAAATTCTATTTTATATGAACTACTTTTTGTTCTATTTCTTTCATCATTTCTAGCCCGATTGTAATTATGTCGAATGGGTTGTCCTATCTGATTGGAATCTTGCATTGTCTACCATAGAGGGTTGCAAAAGGGTTCATCTTCAATGACTCTTGATAGCCATTGTTGTAGGAAAATTATACCAATGGTAGGTAGTCTTCCCACTTCTTAAGCTGATGTATTACATCCATCCTTAACATATCCTCTAACATTTGGTTTACTCTCTTTGTCTATCCATCATTTTGAGGGTGATAAGCTGTACTAAATAGCAATTTGTTTCAAAACCAACAAATAGAGTTTTTCAAAAGTTTGAAGTAAATTTTGTATCTCGATCGGATATGATTTCCTTAGGCATGCCATTCAATCTAAATATTTCTTTCATGAAAATACTCGCAATATATATTTCCTTGCATGTTGATTTGACGAGAATAAAGTGGGCAACCGTGCTCAGTTTGTCCACAAATACCATGATGGCTTCATTTTGTTTGGTTGATTTTGGTAACCCTGTGATGAAATCCATGGAGATGGTTTCGCATTTCCATTCTGGGATTGGTAGGGGATGCAATAGCTCTGCTGGATGTTGGTGCTCTAGATTAACCTGTTGAAATTATAGACATTTAGCTAAGTAATCAACTATGCCCTTTTTCATTCTGGGCCAATAAAATAGTTTCCTAGTGGCTGTGATCATCTTCTGATAACCAAGATGACCAATATATGGTCTTTTGTGTAGTTCGTCCATTATGAACCTCTTCAAGTCGTCAAAATTTGGAATATACAACCTACCTTTGTAAGTTAGCAGGACATCATTCAACAGCTGATAACCCTCATACTTCAACCCTGTGGGCTCTTGTTCTATGTATGATTTTACAGTCTTGAAAAATGCATATGTTTCTTGTGCACTTTTGACTCTCTCCTTGATGTCCGTTTCATAGATGCTTACAACTTCCAAGTGAATCACTTTCATACTTCTAATAAGGGAATCAACCACCCTATTTTCTTTTCCTTTGATATGTTTTATTTCAAAATCAAACTCACTAAGGAGAGTCATCCATCTAGATTGTCTAACATTGAGTTTTGGTTGATCAAACATATATCTCAACCCACTATGGTCTATCATAAAAACAAATCTCCTACCTAGGAGGTAATTCCTCCACATTTTTAAAGCATGTACTATGACATCCAATTCTATATTGTGGGTCACATAATTGATTTCATGCTCATTTAATTTTTTGTATTTGTAGAAAATTACATGTCCTTATTGCATAAGGACTCCTTCGAGCCCTTCCTTGCAAGAATATATACACACAAGTAAGTCCCTGTGTGTGTCTGCAATATTCAACACATGTGCATTGGTTAGAAGGTATTTGTCTCTTGGAATCTCTCTTCACATTCTAATTTCCAAATGAATTTAACTCCCTTTTTCTGAAGGTAGGTGATTGGGAAACCAATCTTGGAAAATCCCTTTATGAACCTCCTATAGTATCTTGCTAAGCCCATAAAGGATCTAATATCGGATACATCCTTTTGGATATTCCAATCCATAATGGCTTTGATCTTGTCAGGATCAACTACCACCCCTTATTTAGAAATAACATGGCCTAAGAAATGGACTTGTTTCTGGAAAAAGGCACACTTACTAAACTTAGCATAGAGCTAATGTTCTCTTAGCACTTGAAGCACTATCTTGAGATGTTCTTCATGCTCTTTCCTATTATTGTAATAGATCAGGTTATCAACAATGGAAACCAATACAAATATGTCCAAGAACTTACTGAGTACATTATTCATTAAGCACATAAAAGTGGCTGGTGCATTGGTAAACCCAAATGGCACCACCACAAATTCATAGTGACCATATCTTGTCCTAAATTGTAGCACCCTTTAATTGGTCAAACAAGTCATCTATTCTTGGCAAGAGATACCTATTCTTAATGGTCATATTATTGATTTGTCTATAGTCTATGTACAACCTAAGTGTGCCATCCTTGTTTTTCACAAACAGGGCTAGTGCTCCCCATGAATACACACTAGGCCGAATGTATCCTTTGTCCATCATCTCCTTTAGTTGTAGTTTGAGCTCAATCAGCTCTAGTGTACTCATTCTATAGGGTTTCCTAGACACTGGCACCGCTCCTGGTACATGTTCTATTGAAAAGTTAATGTCTCTTCTTGCAGGTAGAACTGGTTCCTCTTCTCAAAACATATCTTTATACTCTATAAATATGGGATGGTCCCCTAGGCTTGGTTTATTGTTATCCATAGAGTTCAACACTTGTATTGCATACAAAGGAGATCCTTTCCTACAATACTTCTTCACTTGAAGGGATGATATTTTTCTCACTGAGACAAGCTTTTGAATCGCTTGCAGGGTTATATTTCTCCCTTCTTTATCTTCACACTCCAAAGTTTTATTGTAACAATCCAACTTGGTTTTATGGGTAGTCAAACAGTCCATGCCAATCAACAGGTCATAAAATCCTAAAGGAAGTATGTTTAAGGTTTCTTGGGTGGGTAATCCATTCATAATGAATTAACATGATGGTATGACCTCTATTACTTTTATTTTGGTTCCAATGGCTAGTTGTACCAACCATAATTTAACATGTTTAACTTGCTGCAATTTACATTTCTTAACAGTTTAAGGGGAAACATAACTCAAATTAGAACCAGGGTCAATTAAAATGGAAACTAGATGTTTGGTAATCATACCTTCCATCTCCACCACTGAAGCTTGGTGGTCACCTTGTCTATTATCCAAGGCTACATAAATTTGTGGCATTCTCCTAGCCACATCATTGATTGTGGTAGCCTCTTGGATGTTGTAGATCCTCCTATTATTTTGTTGCCTATGTGGGAAGTCCCTCAGCAAATATTCTTCTCCACAACCCCAACATTTCAATGGTTCTCTCTTTGTGTTATCAGTCTTACTTGAGGCTTCTCCAAAGGGTTTATTTCCACTCTAAGATGGGAAATTTTTCTGATATAAAATTTTCGTAGGAAGGCTCATCTTAGAACCTCTCCCATGGTTCTTAAATCTTGAGGGTTTAAACCCATGCTTCTTGAATCTTGAACTACTTTTCTTCTTCCAGTACTCATGAGGTTTTGTCTTAGTCTTGAATTTCTCATAGCAATACCTTGCCTTCCTGATAGTTTATTCTAAAGTCTTTGGTTAATCAAACTCAATTTTGTCGCGAAAGGACTCAGGTAATCCACTAATAAATCGTTGCATCTTTACTTTTTCATCCTTTATGTATGGTACATACCTTATCAACTCAAAAAAATTGTTGATATATTCATCTATTGTGATTTGTCCTAACTTGAGTTCATAGAACTCCTTGGTCTTCCCATCAAAGTATTTCTCAAATTGTTTCCATGACAAGTCCTTGTCATAGATTCATTTCACATTCCTAAGTTCCTCCCTTGTAGGGTTATCTTTCTCCCTTCTTTATCTTCACACTAAAAAGTTTTATTGTAACAATACAACTTGTTTTTATGGGTAGCCAACCATTCCATGCCAATCAATAGGTCATAAGATCCTAAAGAAAGTATGTTTAAGGTTTCTTGGGTGGGTAATCCATTCATAATGAATTAACATGCTAGTATGACCTCTGTTAATTTTATTTGGTTCCAGTGGCTAGTTGTACCAACCATAATTTAACATGTTTGACTTGCTACAATTTACATTTCTCAACAGTTTGAGGGGAAACATAACTCAAATTAGAACCAGGGTCAATTAAAATGGAAACTAGATGGTTTGTAATCATACCTTCCATCTCCACCATTGAAGCTTGGTGGTCACCTTGTCTATTATCCAAGGCTACATAAATTTGTGGCATTCTCCTAGACACATCATTGACTATGGTAGCCTCTGGACATTGTAGATCCTCCTATTGTTCTGTTGCCTATGTGGGAAGTCCCTCAATATATGTTCTTCTCCACAACCCCAACATTTCAAGGGTTCTCTCTTTGTGTTATCGGTCTTACTTGAGGATTCTCCAAAGGGTTTATTTCCACTCTAAGATGGGAAATTTTTCTGATATAAACTTTTAGTAGGAAGGTTCATCTTAGAACCTCTCCCATGGTTCCTAAATCTTGAGGGTTTAAACCCGTTCTTCTTGAATCCTGAACTACTTTTCTTCTTCCAGTCCTCATGAGGTTTTGTCTTAGTATTGAATTTCTCATAGAAATACCTTGCCTTCCGGATAGTGTATTCTAAATTCTTTGGTTCATCAAACTCAATTCTATCCCGGAAGGACTAAGGTAGTACACTAATAAATCGTTGCATCTTTACTTTTTCATCCTTTATGTAGGGTACATACCTTATCAACTCAAAACGTTTGTTGATATATTCATCTATTATGATTTCTCTTAACTTGAGTTCATAGAAATCCTTGGTCTTTCCAACAAAGTATTTCTCAAATTGTTTCCATGAAAAGTCCTTCTCATGGATTCATTTCACATTCCTAAGGTCCTCCCACCAAATGTAGGCCTTTCCATTCGTGTTGAAAATGGCTATTTGAGCCTTTAAATTTTCAGTGTAGTCATGGACTATGAAGTACTTCTTCAAGACAAGAAACCAAACTTCTTCTTCTTCCCCCTTCTTAATTTTTCCATCGAAAGTGGGTGGTTTGGCTTTCTTGAACTCTTCAGGGTCATGGCTCTTGGAATGTTTCCTCTTCTTCCTTATCCTATGGGAATTTGAACTAGTTTTTCTACTAAAAGATCCCTTGGAGTTGTCAGTTTCCTCACCAAAGGATTCTTCTGATGAGTGTCTCTTGAATCCATGTTGGGCCTTCTTTGAGGTGCTTCTCCTTGCATGGCCACTTTCAGGACCATGCTTTTGTATCTCAGGTGGACTTTGAGTTTTCTTTGTCTGATATCTGTCCACGTGACTGGGTGATGGTCCATGTTGCAAATGCATTTGTATATCTGATAGTATTTAAAGTAGGACTGCGTTAATTTATGTTTGTTTTTCTTTCTCTTTTATCATCCTTTCATTGTGATCCTTACAACTATGTAATTATTCCATGAGGCTTCTTACGGTTTTAGTCAGATATGGAGGGGTTTCCACCACCCTCCTCTCATCAGATTCCTCTTCTATGTTGTGGGATATTTCCCCCAACTCATGGTGTGTCACCATCCCTTACGTTATTGTTTTACCACTGTCCACTAACTACTTGAGTGCTGATAAAATATTTTTCTGTTAGCTAATCATTTACTAGTTTATGAACAACACACAGTTCATATTTTTTTTTTTTAAATATATACAACCTAGGTCTGCATCACTTGCCTCTCCTCTCTTTTTCCCTATGCCTTCATCAAAATTTTCCTCTTCTGGTTGGTTAAATCATTTTCCCACTACTGAGTGTCTTGGCCCTTACTCATTTTTTAGTCTTTTCCCGTTTCTTTTCTATTTTTCTAGAAGGATAAAATACATGTCACATTTGTTTTGGAATGCTTGTCATCATGTGCACCAATTATTGAGCTCACCGCGGGACTGCTAAGCCTTTTATATGTACAATAAATTCCCATGCACATGACGCAACAATCCAGAACAACACATTTTCAACGGTAAAGATCCACCAAGTGAATCATAGATCAACGACTCTCATCCATTCGGGTTCCAGAATCACATGGGTTTTAATATCAAGTTTGAAGCACTGAGTTCCTAAAGACCCAAAGCCTCCAAAGAGCCAAACAGTCGAAGTCCCGAGAACCTGACACGTCGCTTCGAAGATTTTCCTCTGAGATATTTGTCATGCTTAACATTTGAAACTCTCGAAGCCCGTATTTTCGAAGAGAATCTGGACCATTCATCAGTCACGACACACGACAGTAGATCATTCACTTTGGGGATTTTCCTCTGGGATATTTTTAGGTTTCACATTCGAAAGTCCCGAAGAGCCAAGGACCTGAAGCCCCAAAGTAAATCTAGACCATCCACAAGATAGGACACGTGGCGACAGATCAGTTACTTCGACGATTTTCCTTCGGGAAGTTTCGAAGCACTAACATTTGAAACTCTCAAATCCCGAAGTGTTGAAGTATGTGGAAACCAATAGTTGAGACACATGGCACACTCATGAGGTAGGACACGTGGCATTCATCTCAGGTCATTTGGTTGTGTCATTCTCCCTTTTTCACATGACATGTGTCACCGTTCTTCCGAAGACACCTCAGTAGTCGTGACATCATACGACATCAGACCGCCACATCACTTCAATGATTTTCCTTTGGTAGATATTCATGTTTCACATTTGAAACTCCCAAAGTCTAGACTTCCAAAGTGAATCTGGACCGTTCATCCATCACGACATGTGGCAATAGATCATTCACTTCAGAGATTTTCCTTCGAGAGATGTTTCATGTTTCACATTCAAAACACACGAAGCCTGAAAGTCCGAAGTGAATCTAGACCATTGATCCTAGGTCAATGAGAACCGTCGATCCTTGCAGTAGGTAAATGTCACCAAGATGTCGGATTGTAATTAGATCGATGGCTACAGTTCATTATGGGGATGCAAACTGCGCAGACGTTAATTTTCCAGAGAAGTCCTGCAATTTAAACCATGGTTTTGTTGGAAGGGTATGTGGCAGATTGTGGTGGATTGCGGGCCCAAAGGCGGTCTGGATCCAAACCACCCTCAACAGCTCCCGCAATCATGTGCTATAATGACATCAAATCACCACATCACCTCCACGTCACTTCCACTCATCCCATTCACTACTCCCTCTCCTCTCACCGCCAGACACTTGTCCTCTGTTAACCCCCACGTTGATCTCCATCGACAATGGCCCACCTCTTGAGATCGATGGTCCTTGTTGCAGCTTAGACCCCCCCAACCTTTCTATATTTAATGATGGGGGTGGGGGGGTCCGAGCAAGTTCTTTTTTCATCATGGGCCCTACCTAACATGGCGGATCCTCAAGAAATCGGACACCCCCCTCTCTGATCCACTTACCACCTATACCCCCCTCCGAGTTCCTCCCGGGTTGTTTTTCAATACCACCCCTCTCGCCTTTTTTCACATGTTCTCCACTCACTTCCCAACCTATCTAATCCTCCCCTTCCTACACTCCACCTGTATCCCTCACTACACGTCATCTACCCTCGTGTCCATTCATCTCGTCTCCCGATTGGATGCTCGCCTCCACATCTCCCCTCATGTCTGATGGGCCGAAAACCATTCTAGTGAAGCTACTTCATAGGTACATATGGCAGATGACGGGGTCAATACAGAGTGTGCTTGGATTCTGAAAGCTTAGACATAGACAAAGAGCTAAGTCTTAGTCATAGGTCGACGCCGACTAGTTCCAGAAACACTTCAGCAAGCTTTGCTCATGCAGTTGGTTATCTCCAGTGGCCTCCAATAGCTCACAGACATGCCATCATTCAACACAGAGCCCTTCTTTGTCACTCTGAGGCCTATTTTTGGCCACTCAGTTCCTCCAAAACATCCATTAGTTCTGTCACAAAGACAGTAGTAGTTTCATTTGATTAAGTCCATCATTTTCCTAGATTATATGGAAGAGTGGTCTTCTGTGTGTGATAAGAACCACTCTTGTTGTTTAATTCTGGTATCTTAGTGAAGTTAATATTTTTTTTACGAACAATTACCTAGATAGAGGTCTCAGTCCCCTAAGGACGAGAGCCTCTACAACTCGTTTAAATAGTCAGTTTTTGGATATTGTAAAGGTCGGATTTTTGAGGAAGGAATAGCAATAAAACATACTGGTTGGACCCGTTTTACACATGTATTAAATCTTTCTACCTGGTAAACATACTCTTGACGACAGTGTTTTGTTCAACTCTTCATGTGTTTTCATTCTTATCTTGAATACAGTTTTTGATTTATGCAACGTACATTTCATTTCCTTTCAGCTATTGTATGACTTATTTTTACTAATATGCAACCTGTCAAACAACTAATGCTTTGGTAAAGATTTGTTTTCTGCAACCTGTGGGATTTATTGTGTTTTGATACATGTTTGATGTCTTGAAATGATATTTTAAGTATTGAACTCTTGCATAAAATTATTCATTGAGTAGTTTGTTGTTTCTCTCTGTTTTCTATTATTTCATTGGTCTATCATTAGTGTTCCATTAGCTAAGGAGGGCCCTCATCCATATCGTTCTCCCAACCCAACCTTTCCTTTGTATTGATAGAATAACCCTCTGACCAACCAACAAAAATTTAAAGAAACAAGCATTCGAAACTGATAGGTGGCCTAGCGTTTCCCTTTAGCAGTCAAGTGCAGACCTGAGGACCAACATCTTCCAGCACCACTATCAGGGAATAGAGTAACGAAATATATTTCCCTAGGAGAACAAAAATGATCAGATCTGATATTTGATGGTGAACAAAGACCATACACATTCATATTGCATATCATTCACCTAGTGACTCTGTGGTTAAAGAATCTAGTGGCGACTCCACGGTTTTAAGAAGTCATAGTTTCAGATGGAAGCCATCTTGGCTCAGAGGTTTTCTCCTTTAAATTTCTTTGTTGTTCCTAGTTTTCCAAATGTTGTTCCTACTATAGATGAGTGGGGTGATTTTTTGCCCAGATTTAGATAACATAGAGATGAAAACCCTGTTGAGCATTTGCTTGAGTTTCAAGAGCTCATGCATAAGTGGGGAATACATCATGAGGATGTACTAATGAAGATGTTCATGTACTCATTATAGGGAGATGCTCATGAGTGGTATCGGTCCTTGCCCCCTACTAGCATTTCTTCCTTGGAACAGTTCCATGCTGCATTCAGTAAGCATTATAAAAGGTTTTTTCTAGTTGATTTACTTTTTGAGAACTGCTGTGAAGAATTTGAATCTCATATTCGATAGTCACTTATTAGTTCTTCTAGTAGTGAAAGTAAAGGGGAATTTTCCATGAGGAAGTGGAGGAAGATTCAGTTACATATGAGTCTTCTTATGATCCTTTTATTCAAAAGGATGATGTTGGGAATTACATTAATGATGAAATTGATGATAACAGGGCTTTGGATACATCTTGCATTATTCTAGGTGACTCAGATTGTCGTTGTTATGATACATCTATTGTTATATGTTCTCAAAAAGATTTGATTAACTGTGAGGAAAGTGATGTTGAAGGTCACGAGCATGTTTTTCCCCTTCCTTCTAAAATTTTTGAGCAACAGGAAATCTATAAGTCTGAAGATGACATTCTAGAGCTAGAACATGGACAAGCCAGCAATACAGGAGACATACCCATTCATTTCAAACAACAAGATGAGCAGTATCAAGGGCATTTTGATGCCCTTTATGGTTGTGAATCACATGACTTTCATGAGCTTTGTTGTTCCAGAGTCTGTACTTAAGGCTTAGAAAGTACAATGTCTAGGCATCCGAAAGTGAGTAAAGGATAAAAAAAAAAGGGAAGAATCAACCTTCAGGAAAGGAAGCTATGGCTGATTTTTAGGTTGTCGAGGTCTTGCTTCCAACTGCTCCTGGATGCTTATATCCCATTCAATTGCGGCCCATGAACGTTCAAGTTCTACCCGGGTGGTGGTTGTTTTAAGTATGGTATCGAAAAGGTTCAAAGCGATACAGGTTTGGTCCAATACGCTGGGTTCAATATTAGGTTGTCTTGCAACGAGGACAGTCATAGAAGAACAGGGAAATTAAAGGAGAGTTTGAGGTTTTTTATGCTGCATCAATTTGATCATATAAAAGAGAACTTTTGAATCTGATATTGAAGATAAAGTGCAAACCAAAGGCCTTTTCCTATAACTAAGTTATCTTTTAAATAAATTGTGTGTGAAATGTGAGAAAAAACATTAAGCTGTCTATGATGCGAGGCTCCTATCAAGCGATAATCTCACCCTGTAAATAGAAGAAGAAAAATATAGGAAAAAATATGACGAAGCATAAAATATGAATATCTAAAGAGTTCATAGGTCTTGTACTCGCTGATAGCCGATACAGAGGAAAAACTGTAAACAATATAGATGACTAAAAATTGATCACTATAGTACAGGTTTTACTAAATTGCAGTGAAACATTCGTCAGACATATATATGTGAAATTAAATTGAATATGAAATAACAGAGGAAGCAAACTCATAACACAGTCTTGATGGAATCAGGAATCTTCAGATCGCTTTGTATTAATTTTCAAAAGGAGAAAGTCTCTGTTACAATCAACCAAAAAAGGTCTAGCCTCTTTTCTTTCTTCTAATTTCATATTTATACAAACTTCTACATGCTATAATCTCAATCGTTTCAGGATTTTTTTATGTTACAAAAAGGAGATTTATGCGTTTCAATTCTTTGTCTTTGTCCTCTTTCGGGAGGATGGAGCACCTTCCTTTCTTTAAACTTTGGGTTCTAAAAATAGAACAGGCAGACACATGTCATCATTTGGTACCTGAAAAATGCCCCTTCATTTGTTGTGTGCAAGTGACGCACCTCTCCACCAACTGGGTTATCAACTTGGAAGGTTCCTCTTGGTTGTTTTCCTCGAAGGTGTAACAATCCTTTTCTAAATGTGGCAATATTCCTCCTACTTGTTGATCTTCAGTGGTGATAGAACATAATAGTACACTTGGATTTATTAGCCACTTATCCACTTGGACTATATCTGTCTGGGTTACCTGTGTTATTTCAGCCTACTCTCTTTCCTCATTCTCCTTGATGTTGAGTAGGTGCTTGGCTATATCCACCTGGCCCAGTGTCCCGGTGTTGCTTTCGCTATCAAGACCCAACAAAATTTCATCTATCACCTTGAGAGTTTCTTCACAAAAGTTTCTTACCTCTGTAGCTCGCTCTCTGCTCTCTAATATATTTCGTTCCCATGCCTTCAGTAAGATGTTACCTCTGGTCTGATCTAGGATGGAGAGCTTGGAACTACTATCCATTTCCTTTTTCATCGTGGCTATAACAGCCTCTTGGAAAATGACCCGAGCCACCCCAACTTCTCTTTCTCTCAAGGAGATGTCTTCCAGTACCTGATCAATGATTTGGTAGAGGTTTTGAATGGTCTCCACTTTAGCATGTAAATCTTGCTGAGTTGTCGACACTCTTGTTCAAATTTCTATGGCTTGGGATTCGAATATCCCGATATCTATCACCTGGCTTTTGACAAAATTTAATTTGGCCTGTAATTGCCCTATCAATTGCTCTTATTGGATTATCTGTGATTGGCTGGTCTAGGCCGCTTGCTGTGTTTGTTCGAGATCGGATTTGAGCCATTCGATTTCCTTTTGATCAGTTGCTCTAGCTTGCTCTATACCTATGTTCGCCTGATCTCTGGTAGCTACCTCTGCTAGAGCCAACTTAGTCTCCAAAGTTTTGATCAAACGGTTTTTCCGCTTCAACTGTTCTTTTAGGGACTCGAAAAAATATTGGTTGGTTGTATCAAAAGCCCCTAACGTCCCCGCTATCTGAGTTGCAAATTCCTCTTTTTTCATGTCTCTCCCATAAGCAAGGATTTTAAATTTCTTGGTTACCATGCCTGCTTCTTGATAAAGTTCTTGTTTCACAATGGCCTTTCTCTTCTTATCGAATAAAAATTCGTTCGGAGGCAACCTGTCCACAATTATGGGCATCAGTTCTTCGTCGAAAATCCATCTTGCATCTAGGATCCCCTTTGTGGACTGTAGGGGAGTAACATAAATGATGGGGTTGCCGATCTACTTGGATGATTTCCCCAGGGTAACAACCGAAGTTGGCTTGCTTGCAGGGTTTGGGGATCTCAGCTTCCTATTTTGGGCCCCCTGTTTGCTTCTTCTTTTCCTGGTGATCCTCTTGGTCAAGTCCTGGATCTTTGGAGTGCTTGGCTTCCGTTTTCTGTACATATGCGGTCGGCGGGTTCTTACCCTGTAAGACTGGGGGAGGGCAGCTCCGCTGGTGTTCCTAAAATTTGAAGAAATCAACCATCTCCTCGGGCAACAGGGTTTGAATCTGACTTAGGACCTCGGCATAGGATCTCACCTCTCAGAAGATGTCATCATGAGGTGAATGTTCATGTTCATACCTTTTAAGGACACAACTTGCCATGCGATTACCCATGATCCTATGTGGGTCGTGCTTCTTGAACTCAATGTGGACCAATTTAATATCCTCCAAAGCCACTGCCTCAGCTTTTGCGTGTCCAAAATGTAATAAAGAATATGTATTCAAATGAATGGGGAAGGGCGGCCATACCTTCTTCGAAAATCCTTTAAGATTTTTTCTTATGCCACCAATCATAGTTTTCCTAGAGATTTTGCGACAAGCCAGCCTATCCAGTATGAATAATGGTAGAGCATGGGGGGGAACAGAGGTGCCGAAAACCCCGATGTATGAAAATTTTGCCTCTATGTACCATTCGACCACGTTTCTCAAGTTGGTGGCGATGCTATCTGAAATCCTGGGTGGTGGGTTGCTGAAGATGGAGACATACATGAATAATGGATATGCTATCTGAAATCTTGGGCGGTGGGTTGTCGAACATGGAGACAAACCAGCCCATCTGGTATGAATAATGGTAGAGAATAGGGGGGAACAGAGGTGCCGAAAACCCTGATGTATGAGACATGCATGAATAATGGATATGCTATCTGAAATCCTGGGCGGTGGGTTGTCGAAGATGGAGACAAACTAGCCTATCCGGTATGAATAATGGTAGAGCATAGGTGGGGAACAGAGGTGCCGAAATCCTGGGTGGTGGGTTGCTGAAGATGGAGACATGCATGAATAATGGCGATGCTATTTGAAATCCTCGGTGGTGGGTTGACGAAGATGGAGACAAACTAGCCTATCCGGTATGAGTAATGGTAGAGAATAGGGGGGAACAGAGGTGTCGAAAACCCTGATGTATGAAAATTCTGCCTCTATGTACCAGTTGGCCACGTTGCTCAAGTTGGTGGTGATGCTATTTGAAATCCTGGGCGGTGGGTTGCCTAAGATGGAGACATGCATTGGTACCATTACCCAATTGAAAATTTCATTTATGAATTCTGTGGCCTTATCTTCCCAAAGTTTTGAGTGGTAGACATGGATAGGCTCAGCCTCAGATGGAGTCCAACTCCATCTCATTAGAGGGAAAGGCCTCATAAAACAAACAACATCCATGATGTAGGCGGACATAAAAAATGAAGTGGCCTTCCCACTCGCCCTCTACATCCGATATTCGGTAATCCAGTTGTTTAAACTATCTGAAAACAATTTGGCCCAGTCAAAGGAACAACCTTCAGCAAATGTATGAATCAGAGGCACCCATGGAAGAATAAAATGTGTGGTTTCCTCCTTCCCATACAACCTACAGGTCATCATTGCTATATATTTGAATTGTGGTTCCAAGGAAGAGATTGAATAAACTCTGTTACTGTCTTCTCTGAACTTTGCTAGGCGTGAGACCTAATCCTTGATCAGATTAGACACGTTTATGTCGTATTGCTCGCATTCTTTCCTATTAAAACCTTCCAAAAACTCAACATTGTGTGAGAAGTTTGGTGTGGGTGACAATTGGTACATCGCCTGCAAATGTTCTGGTCTGAAGGTCCCAATGGTTACCTTATGCTCACTGATAATAGTTCTAGTCGGGATATCCACATGATATAGTGCCCATTGGATCATATCATAATAGGGAAGGAGTCGTGGCCTGGCCGCTATCTTATGTATCTCTGCTTGAATGACGATTTTGTATTTGGTGGCCAAATCGTCCTTCTCATTATTGCTAGAATCATCTGAACCGTTCACCAATTCGAACTGAAGAACCTCAGAGACGTATGACCATGTTCTGATAGAATCAATACTTTGGGGTGAAGTATCAGAAACAGTATCTAAGCCTTGCCCTGAATTCTCAGCAATCGCCTTGGACGCTTTTCGTGGAGCCATGATAGAGGACTCTGACTTAGCTCTTCTGTAGTAAAAATGTGTATACATACAAAAATTAGCCTGGTGAGAAAATCTTATTTGCGCAAGATAGAAATGAAATTTGAAACAATGAGAGAAAGAACTCTATATCTCAACCATTTAAAACCTTGGCATCCTTATGAACAGAATGGTCAAATTGTTTTTAGAGAAAGATTTAGCAATAAAAACAATATATTTACCTATCACTTCACCTCATTTCAAATAAATGCCATAAATTTTGACGGGTCGTGACACAAGTTAGCGCAAAAAACATTTAAATTTAACCCGTAGACGGTGTGTGTTAATATTTTCATTAATGCACTAATTAATCTGGTTTAGCTTCTTTAATTAGGTTTTCTTTAAACTTTAATCACCCTTTTCATCATTTGTTGTATCGAGAGATTTCACTCCTATCCTTCGAGCCCCTAAAACCCAAGATCGCGATGACACGATCTAGTTAAGCAAAAACGTGATCCAGATTAAGTGTTTAATTAATATCATGATTTCGCGACTCGGGGCTACGAAGGTATAGTTTCTTGGAAGAGTGAATGTCGAGTCGCAAAACCCCGACATTGTTTAACTATGGTTTAAAACGACTTACCCCTGACACTAACCCGAGTGACTTGTAAAACTATCTCACAACTTCACCTATCAGAGTTATGACGATAAGATTTTTGGGGAGATCGATCGCCGAGATGCAAAATACCGATAGCAATTAACTAAGGTTTAGGGAACTTTACTCTCAACGCTAACCTGGGTAAGATTTCAAGGTTGTTTCGCGACTTCGCGCATCGGGGCTTGGAAACCATGTGACTTGTAACTCCCAAAGCGCGATATCCCGAGGTATATAAAATTGAAAAATCTCATTTAACAGTTAAAAGGAAATGGCTTAGGAGTACAACGACCATCGCCACTTCGCATATCAGGATTACTGATATTTTTAGTGGGTAAAGGTCACGAAGTAAAAGGAAACTTAAAGGCCAACATTTGATTTTAAGAATTACATTCAAACCAATTAAGAAAGGCGGCTCCAACATAGGCTCCAACTAGGGATCCCGTCTTCCTGCGAGATAGGAAGAACAGTATACCACGTGCCTGTATTGGGTAAATGGAGTCATTGGTTTTATTTCTGCGAAACTTGCTTATGGAAAGGGGATACAGAGGGGAGAAGAGATTTTGTCTTTTACTTCTGAAAAGATTTTCAACACTCAAATGCATTTCAAACTCAGCTGCAACCCATTTCATGACTTTCTCTTTCTCGTTACTGAATTCAAGTCTGCCTTAAGACAATCAAAACAGTCCTAGGAAATCCAACAGATCTTGTGGATTTTGGCTTTCATCAAACGAAGTTTATTACATGTTTTTAATTGGGGATCCCTGTCTTAACTTAGGATGCAGATACGGTTTCGAAAAAATTGGCTACCAGAGTAGAGTGAGATTCACATATGACAGCCTTACAGATATCTCAAATATTGATTCACTGCGAGCGAGCCTGTTCAGTACCCCGGTGAAGTTATCTGCCCCTTTTTTACTGAATTTCCTTTCACCACTTCAAAATATAATTATGCATTTAAATGTTGAGACGGGGGAAATCATTTATGAATTTCCTTTCATCGTCTCCTTGGACTAGATGGGGGTAATCACATATGAATTTCCTTTCACCATATGTCTTATAATTTACTTTTCAGAACACGAAGTGGGGGAAACCAGTTTGTATGAGGGATGATATATGTGTAATATTTGCAGTGGAGGTCTGTCAACTTACTTCGATTACTCGGTACCAACCTTCCCTTAACTTTCAAAACACCTTAGTTAGTAGGTAAAATGGGAAAGATTAATTCCAGGGGCCTTCCTTCGAGCAAGCCTCAATCCTTCGAAACTGTTGAAAAACCTAGAAGAGTTAGGATCAAACTACACATAACTTTGCTTAGTAAGAGACTGAGTGGTTGTGAAGACTAACTTACTTTCTGAAATCTGCTTTACAACTTCCAAATCTAAAACGTAATCTCTTCTCCCTATGCATAGAACCTAGAAATATGTTTGGTTTTTTAAGAAGGTAATTCTACGGATAGAAAAAGGGTGACGGAGAGAGATCTAGGATTTGAAACACAGGGATTATAGACTAAAACTGACTTTTGGGACCCTTTTCCGGAGACGCTTTACTTTCTCTGCTTATTTTAATTACCTCCTATCTTTGTCTAGGTGAAACTCTTAGGACCCAGAGTAAGGAGTCATTCTCTTAATCACCAGTCAAGAGAAAACATTATACTTATGAGATCATTACGGTGCTTTGGAGACCTTTGCTTAAAAAATAAAATTCTTAGGAATTCGTACCTTTGCCTTACCATTTTAAAATAATGTAAAACCTTTTCCATCACCCGTTTTCAGCGGATTTATTCTCCGATATATGACCTTCTGTTTACTCCTTTCACTCATTTGGGCTGCAAGCTGGAATCCTACAAACATGAAGAGTATCAGGGCTTTTTTTTTTCTTTTTTTTTTATAAAAGAGTTGAATGCATTGAAAATTCCGCGTCTCTACTTCTACAAAAATCACTGACCTAATTAATTAGTGGTGAAAGTAAACTTACCAAAAATAACTTATGAAATAGAAATAAAACACAAACCGATATATACAATGGAAATTTTTTGGGAACCAATTATTGCATATAGTGTTTTAAATAACGCCCGTTGACAGGGGCGTTGAAGATTTTACCGTTCAGATTTTCTAATAGAAACAAATTTTTTCCTTCAGGAGCTATGGATTTGAATGGTCCATACTAGATATGATCAAATTTATCGTGTTTTTCCGAGTCTTCCTTCCTAGCATCCCATCTCAAAACCAAATTGTTGGGGAAAAACTCTCTTCCTTTGGCCTTATGATCGAATAACATTTTCATTTCATCTTGATACTTCTGCAACCTTTCATCCACTTCGACCCTGTGTTGTTGTACTTCAATCAACTGGTTTATCCTTCTTGTGACATGATTTGCTTCTTCTTTCTCATCTTGCCAAAGTTTCATTATGGGAAGTGCCAGGTTTATGGGTAATACCACGTCGGTCCTGTACACCATTTGGAAAGGAGAAGTGTCGATAGATTTTTTCGTGCCTATCCGATTAACATAAAGCGTATTTCAAATGCACATGCCAAGATTTTTTTGTTCTCGTTCAACACTTTCTTAATTACATTGATCAGACTCTTGTTTGAAGACTCGGCTAGTCCATTTCCTTGGGGGTAATATGTCGTGGAATGGCCGAGCACGATATTGTATTTTTGGCAAAAACTGATCATAGCCATAGATTTAAAATCCTGGGCGTTATCTATGACTATCTTTCAGGGGAAGCTGAATCTAGACAAAATGTTCTCTTCTAGTAAATCTATTACCACCAAATATGTTTCCCTTTTGGTTGGAATAACCTCCACCCATTTAGTGAAGTAATCTATGGTAGTCATGATCCATTTGTGTTGAGCACTAGAATGGGGGTTAATTTCTCCTATAAAATCTAGTCCCCATTGTTGAAAAGGGGTTTATGTTTTGACCGGAACTAATGGTAGCGTTGGGAGTTTATGATTTCTTGTGAACAATTGGCAAGGGTTATAGGTTCTGACTTTGGCATTGACGTCTGTTATCACTCCAGGAAACTCTCCTAGGCTGTAAGTCAGAGATTCCTGGTAACTTATAAAATGAATGGATTTATGCTTAAGTAATGAATGGATCAATGGGATAACTGAAATACAACAATGTATCCAAACTACTAACAATAATCAAATAAGCCAGTGCTCTCAAGGACTGATAATCAGATAAATAGCTTTGAAATGGGTGAAGAAACCAATGTTTATAAACCAGATACTAAGTGATGGGTTTAATAAACAATGAAAGAAACTAACATTCAAATTGTGAACTGAACAATGAGATGACAGTCATATGACAGTTAAGACAACTTGAATGACAGTATAGAAGATGAGAGGAATCTGACATCAATAAAGAGAGAAAACTGTGATCTGTATTATCATGAAAGTCTATTACAAAGAGTGTAATTTCTGCATCCAGAATCGAACCCTTTATTCATCAAATGTTCCTGGATTTATAGCCTTTACAAACAGTTTCCAGATCCTAGAAAACTGGATCTGATATACTAAAAATAGAACCAATCAAACTAATATAATGTCAAAGATCAAGTCCTGAATTGATGATCAAACCCTTATCAAATAAATGTTCAGCAATCTTCGATCTCCTTCAAGTCTTCAATAGATGTGATACACCTCAATAAGCTGTGGATAAGTCGAATTTTCCATCTTTGGAATTAAACAGTTTATTGCCCAGAAAATAAGTAACCAATTCCACCTTGCCATCTTGCTACAAACCTCAAACACAAAAATAGAACCTCGATACTGATGCAATTAATTATGTTTTATCATTATAATCCATCCTCGAGGCATTTGGGACAAAAAATCTTGGACCTGTGCAAAAAGAAGATCTCTCTGCCTTGTTCTGCACTTTTGGTGGCTAGGAGAGGCAAAATTTAATCATATTAACTACCAAAAGCTCCGCTTTTGGTGGCTAATGAACAGTTGAAATGTTCGCCTAAGCCACCAAAAGTTGTAACTTTTACAAATCTTCAAAATATATAAACTGCCTTACCTTGATTGTTCTGAAATAGTTAAAGCCGATTGGATGATGCTCTAATTTCCCCTAAAGAGCCGGGTCTTTCATCCTGCTGTGCCAAGGTTAACCAATCAAGAAAAGAGGATCCATTGTCAAAAACAGTGTTGCTTCGATTTGGACATGCTACTCTCTTTTTCAAGAGAGATTTGAATGTAAATATTTTTCTTTTTCGGCCACCACGTGACCTTAACTAAAAGACAACATCCTTCTCCAAGAAATCTCCTTCTACATAGAAATGTCTTCTTGTCTTCTCATGATTGACTTTCATGAATGCACATGTGCCTTTTGATTTTTTTCTTTAATTGTTGACTCACACAAACTTCACAACAAACACAGTTGTGGTTCTACTGCACATGTTCTCTCAAAGCCTCTGCATTTGTGAAGTACTTTAAACAGCTAGGCTCACAACAAACAATCTCTATATATGTCATAGAATGCACATCATCTAGGAGTTTCACTAGCCTTGATGGACTTTTAAAAACCTTCCCACAACATAGCTTTGGGCAAGGATATTTATTCACCTTTCTGGATTTTATATTTATACTCTACCATGACTCGCCTCTCCCTTCATGTCGTTTCAGATAACTCTTTAAATTAGACATATATGATAATTGCAATTTGCAGTATTCTTTAGGGCACACAAATAATTTTCCTTCATGCTTTATCAAATGACGATTTAAATGGTCCTGCCTCTTATAACTGCAAAAACAACCATCCACTAGGCGAACGCATGTAACTCTGATATTCTGCCTCTGAAGTGAATCTTTCATCATTTTCTAGGGCTTCTTGACCGTGGCTAGACAATATATGATACTCGAGTAGAGTACGTTTTGATCTTGTGATTCTGGCTTTGAAGCAATAGCTACGGATATCCTTGGAGTGTTTAAATCCCTTCTCGTCTTCTGTGGCCATTCCTAAGTTTTAGAACGCAGGAGCTTCTAAGAAGATTTTTTGTCATCCTTTCTCAATCAACAAATTCATGGGTTCTTGATTTGGCTTTAAGATGTAAGAAGCCACAGAATGAGTAGACTTAATATGCATCCAATATCCCTTTTGGATAAACATAATATCTGTATGATCATAAACACCAACATTAACATCGATAACCTTTCTCTCCTAACACCAGTCATCATCTCAGTTTAACAAATCAGATGAAGGTCCATGTTTTACCTCAATAAGCCATGCACCAGGTAAGACTTTCTCAAATATGAAGTCACTGCTCTCATTTGTCAAACTTATAGACTTTAAATTCTCTGAACCTTTGACAGCCAGTGAAGTAAGTGAAATAGAAACCAAGGAGTCACATCCTTCCTTGCATATCATTGATCCACGAATGTCAACAAGGGCCTGTATAAATTCAATGCCAAGCACTCTCATAATAAATCAATGGGTTGTAATGAGCATGGTAGACTTGGTGCTCAATACTGGGCTTTGACATGTGGACTCAGATTTGGTGATTGTTGGTTTGTTGATTGACATGTGGAACAAGTCCACAGCAACACCAGCCCAAAAAGATGTCCAAATGGTTGGTATCGGGCTCGACACTTATGTTGGCCTTTGGGATTTCAACGTGGTATTGACTTTGGACTTAGAATGAGAGTTAGGCTTGTGTTTTGACTCAACCTTTGGCTTTGTGTAGTGTATTGATAGTTTGACACTAAAACACACACCACTCTTGCTTTGATAAATTTTTACAAAAACTCAATAATACCTAAGCTTTTGGATAGCATTAAAGATTTTTATATTACAGGTAAAGAGGGAAAAGCCAAAGGAAGCTAGGAAAAAATGATCAATATGAACTTGTCAAGACAGATTGGAGACTTTGAGGTCTAGACATTGACAAACACTCGAATATTTTTGATAATTTCAACATAAATATGCGGAAGACGCACCCAAAATTTTTAATGAAAAATTGAGTGCTAACAACGTCTGAGAAATGTTTTGGCCAATAATACCCTTCCCTTAGGATCATATAAGTTGTCTCTTTCCAAGCGTGATGTCCCCTGCACACTCCTTCATGAAATTCCCTTATGACCTTCTCTATTTATGATTCAACCAAACAAACCAACAGGAAGCCAAGTGGGTCCTTCTAATACAATTGACTTTCGGATATATAGTACTTGACCGCATGTAGTTTTAGCATCCTAGCTTTGGATGGGGATAAATCACTCAGGAATTTAAAGGTCAGCAGGTAGGATACTATGTTTTTGTACCAATTAGATGAGGCAAACTTCTCTTCGATTCTGATTGCACTTGTTTGCTCATCGAGCTCATTCATGTCCACACCCTCTTCACATTCATGTAGGCCATTTATACCGAGGGATCTGAAATTTGATTCAGCTAAGAGCTTAGCCAAGACTTGACCCTTTACTAGTCTCGTCAGTTTTATCTCCAGATCAAATTATTGAATTTTAGCAAGCCACCATCCCCTTTTTCCATCACTGTCGGACTGAACCAAAATGTATTTTACAAAGCTGGTGGGTACGTACGCGATTACCTTGGAATGCAACACGTATGTTCTGAAAGCCTTTAATGACTTCACCATAGCATATTCTTTTTTTTCCATTATATCGTATCTGATTTCAACGTCTCTGAGACTTTTGCTAAAAAAAGGCTATCGGTTGCTCGAAACCTTCTTCGTTTTTCTGGAGGAGTACCATGGCAAGTGTGTGTTCGGAGGTGAACGAGAAAATAAGAAAATCCTTTAGATAATCAGGGCTTGCCAGTATAGGTGCCTTGCTTATAACCTTCTTGATGCATGCAAATGATGCTTTGGCTTCTACTGTCCATTTCACTTCATTGTTCTTCTTTAGCATATCTGTGATCAATTTCACAATTTCATCAAAGTTTGGGATAAATCTCCTCAAAAAAATTATTTTTCCTAAGAATGATTGAATTTCTTTTACATTTCTAGGAATATTTATAGTGTCTATAGCTTCAACCCTGCTAGGATCAATTTTAATTCTGTCTCGAGACAGAATATGGCCCAAGAGTTTACCTTCTTGCATGGCAAAGTGAGACTTTTGGGGGTTTAAAGACAAACCAAACCTGCGACTTTTTTCAAACGTCTTCTTGAGATGTATCAAATGATCTTCGTCAGATTTAGAAAAATGATTAGATGATCGAGATAGATAACCACGAACTTGTCTCTTTCGTCAATGAAAGCGATATCCATAGCACGTTGGAAGGTGGCACCTGCATTCATTAGACCAAAAAGAATCTTATCATACATGAATGTACCCCAAGGGGTAGTGAAGGCTGTTTTTTCTTTATCATGTTCATTTACAACAATTTGATTGTACCCAGAGAACATGTCGATCATCGACATCCTATTTTCCCCAACTACCTTTTCTAATACGTGATCCATTTTGGGTAGAGGGTAGTTGTCTTTTAGGGAGGACTTATTTAGATTTCTAAAATCAACACACAGTCTAATCTCCCTGCTCTTATTTCTAACCGGGACCAGGTTTGCTACCCAATCGAAGTATCTTAGTGGTACGATTATTTTTGCGTCCAAGAGATTTTTAACTTCCCTTTCGACCACGGGCAATAAGATAGGGTTGATTTGTCTAAGTTTTTGTCTAAAGGGTTTGACACCAGGATTCAGGGGTATCTTGTGTTCGATCACAGTGGTGTTGTAGGTTCTCAGTTCTTCGTAAGACCAAGCGAAAATGTATTTATACTTGATTTTGTTAAGGTCCTAACCCGCACATAGGTAGATCAATGTATTCGGATGTAATAAAGGTCAATATTAATAAGACCT
>SNQJ01S0051696.1:130319-142465 GCA_010110895.2 Picea sitchensis
AACCTACAGTTCAAATCGTGAGCGAATGTCGTAGTATGCCCTCATGACATCATGGGTCCTCTCGAACTAGGTATTCGTTAACCTATAGTTCGAGCCACGGCGGGAGTGCTAATAGGATGTGGCAGGGCTGCTGACACACCTCTCCCTCAATCTCTCTGGATCTCGTGTGTGGCCCCTTTACTCCATATGTGAGCCTGGTCGGCAAGCTATCGTCAGCCTGCATCATCAACCATCATATCAGATTATGTCAACAACATATCATAATATCAATAGCATATCATCAAAATGAAACAATATCATCGTAAACGAAACAACTCAAATAACCCACTCGCTGACTCAATCCAGAGTCCAAGGGAGTTCCACCAATGCCTCTGCATCCGCAAGGTCCGAAACCCTGCACACTCAATGAAACTGAGTCAGCAACACCTGTCTACATCAAGGTAGTAACACATCATGTCATATAACTTAACGCATCATAACGAAGGAAACAATTTTATCATCATAAAATCCAGATCACTTTGCGATCAAGTGTCCTCAAAGAATAAGTTTGGTAAGTTCTCCAGAGCGGGATGTTACAATACAAACCAGAGAAGTTTTTCCTGCATATTATCTATGTTGAATGAATGTCTATGTGTGTTATTTATATGTTGTAGATGTATGTTAGGTATGCATTTGTAGGGGTTGTTTGATTTCAGGGTTAGAGGTCTTTGAGGCTTCACACCAGGAGGGTGTGACAGAACACTGCGGGTTCTGATAGCCATGCACAGAGGGTGCATTTCTGAATTATGTGGGTTCAGACAAAGGCGTGGTAGGAGGGCACAACAGCTGAAATCATCAACTCAGAGGAAGACCTCAAGGTTGCTAAATACCTTAGAGGTAAGGCTGTGTATGAGAGACATAGTTGCAGATAGAAACTCTATTGTGAGTTATAGAGAGCTCTACCAAGTGGGCATTAAGCATATGCATAGGTTGCATTAAAGAAGAACAATGTTGCAAGTTCAAGGAGAATGAGAATATCTAAGGATTCTGAGAGCTCTTCCAAGAGGGCATTGAGTAGGTGCATAGAGTGCACAGGAGAAGAGAGAATCGTTGCAGGATTCTGCAAGAGCTTTGCCAAGTGGGCATTAAGCATATGTACAGGGCTACTGAACACCCTGCAGACTCAGCAAGAGGTTGCTTGAGTGAAGGAGTGCCAGGAGGGCATCATATTTCTCCATCTGAAGGAGAAAGGGTAAAAGGATTGAGTTCCTTAAAAGATCTGAGTAAAGGGAAAGCTCAGAAGAGATAGCACCTTCATGCATGCAGAGACTCTGTAGAGAAGCACAGGAGTCGAAGAGTCCTTTGAGGATTCGAGAATTGAAGCTTAGGAGGAGTAGCGTTTTTATGCGCGCAGGTGAGGAACTCAAAATTAGAGAGTTCGTTGAGGAAAGAGAGCAAAGGTTGAGGCCTTTGGCTTTTGGAAATTCTTCCAAGTGCAGGAAGAACGCACCTGTTCAAAAGGAGGCACAGTTGTCGTCGGATCAAGCTAAGGAAGAGATCTGGACCGTTGGTTTTCAACGTCCAGGGAGCAGCAGGAGAGTGCACAGCGCGGGACAGATTTGATCCATCAGATATTAGTCAGAAAACCTGACAACCGTTGGATCTGTCAGGAGTTGTATGAGGGTTAAGCCTTCGTGAACAACAGAAGAGGAAATTCCCAAAATAGTTGGTATCGGGATTTTAGACTTTGGGATTTTGAAGGTCTCGAGGACGAGATATCAGGACACTCCACGAAAAATGTCATGAAATAGATCGCAACCATCCGATTGGGGAGGACACATGTCGCGAGATCACCCATTTTGGGGATTCGGACACCAGGAAACTCAGAGAGAAGAGTTTTTTCGACTTCGCACCTTGCGAAGTCCCGAAACGATCTAGGTTGTCCATCCATTGGGGACACATGGCAGAGATCGAGAGTCCATTGGTATTTCGGATACTAGGGATTCAAGTTGACAGAGGATTTGTTTCACTGGGGGTCGCAAGTCGTAAAATCGTGAAACAACGAGGACCTTCCATCTGAGGGAGGACACATGGCAGCAATCCAGGATTTTGGGAAAAATCCCAAAAGAAAGAGTCCATCGGGATTGCGGAAATTGGGAATTCGGGAGTCCCGTTGACAAGAGGTCGGGCTCTCGTATTGATAAATCTCGAAAGAAATAGGACATAGGTCTTATGAGGAGTGGTCACTTGGATCAGGGCATAGCCAAGAGGGGCTAATGTGACAAAGGCCATTTTTGGAAATTGGAAATCGGGAATTCGAGAGTCCCGTTGACAAGAGGTCATGCTCTCATATGGATAAGTCCCGAAGGGAATAAGATTGTGGTCTTATGAGAAGTGGTCATACGTGCCAAGGCATATCCTAGGGGGCTAATTGTTGATTGAAGCCTTTTCGACATTTCAACATTTCGGTGTTTGGGAGTTCGAGAAGACAGAGGTTCTCGACATCAGAACTTTGTGAGTCCTGAAACCTGAAATTCATGGTCGTTTGTAGAAGACCGTGAGGGTAGAAGAAGGACCTGTGGATCGAAAATTGAGATTCGAGTAGGGAATCAAAAGAGTCGCTTCGGATCGGGGAAGGTTTTGAATGATCCTGTGAGTGGACTTCGGCCCGAGGGTCAGAAGGGGTCTGCGTCAAATTTTGTATCAGAGCTTTGAATCTTGTCTGTAGATTTCAGGCAAGGGAAGTTGGAGGTGAAAGAGCACTTTGATACACATCAAGAGTGATACCAGAGCAAGAAATCTGTTTGTATATTTCATTCAGAGAGAAGGCAAAGGAAGACTGAGTGTTGGAAGATCTGTAGATGATTGGTTGCAGGTAGGTAGAAATCAAGAAGACAGTGAGAGGGACTATAGGAAGAGGCTGGGGACACTCGAGGTGTAGAGTAAACAGCAACAGGTTTTTCCAGGAGGGAAGACAGATATAGCAAGATGGCTACTAAAGGCCATAGATATGATGGAAGGAAAGACCCAGAGCTAATGAGAAGATTTGAAATAGATGAAGAGCTCGCTGATATAAGGGCAGAAATGGAAAATCTTGCATTTCAAATGAAGTAGAATGCTAAGTCGATATGGGTATATGAATGGCCCATGAGGAAGGCGAAGGAAAAATGACTAGTCAAGGAGTTGATGGCTAGAAGACAGTGTAGGTTGTTAAGAGGATGGTTGAGTCATGCTAAACACCTCAACGGACCAGAGGAAGTGGTTCAGGTATGTGAACCAAAGACTGGGAGAAACCTCGATAGTGAGGCTGAATTGGGATCAGTTGAAGATCTCAAGGACTGTCAAGAAGATAGTCAGGAAATTCCCAATTGCCAGGAGGGAAAAGAGTTGAGGTCGCTGCAGGATCTCACAGACTGTCACGAGGATAGCCAGGGAATTTCACATTGCCAGGAGGGCAATGAGATGAGGTCACCGCGGGATCTCATGGACTGCCAGGAGGGTAGTAGAAAGTTTCCAAATTGCCAGGTGGGCATGGGAACATAAATGGGACTGTTTGAGAATCTGATGAACTCAGAGGTCAGTTTAGATCAGCCTAAGGAGCTGACAGAGCAGGTGAGCTCAGAGAAGAGTTTGAATCAGCCCGAGCAGCTGAAAAAGAAGGAAGATCGGAGAAATCTTCTAATGATTGGAGGAATTGTGTTGATGATGGAAGAGAGACAACAGTAGAAAGACAACTAGTTGTGACTGTCAAAGAAGAATTGGAGCAGAGCATGTGTTAGAAGCTTCCCAAGCAGAAGAAGAAGATGAGCATTATGAGGAGTGGCTCAATACTTTTAGCTAGGAAGCTAAAAAGACTGCAACATTGGAGCTTGCAGAAGCTGAAGAAAAAGAGGTAGAAAACATGAGATTTGTTGATCTATGTGAACAGATTGAATCCTTGGAGATAAGGGTGATAGTGCAGAGCTTTCACATCCAACATATGAGGTTGGGAACAGATGAAGAGGATGGCATGGGAGATCATTGTGATCTGTCCATCTGCAGAAAATTTATGCAGTTGAGGAGACTGCATAAACAGGGCCAGCCACTGGAGCAGCTGGACGAAGTGATCAAGGAGATCAGGGAGATGATGTTAGAGTTAGCAGAGATTTCCAGCAAGGAGAAGTTGGGTAGAAAAGAAGTAGCAGCGCAACAACAAAAGCAGCAGTAGCAGGGAGATGGAGCAGATGAACAACTCCATAAATTTGTTTGGGATCCAGGAGGATTTCGACAGCTGAGATGGGAAGCTCATGAGTAGGAGATCATGAATTTTGTAGCTGAGGAGTATGATGTAGGAGCATCTCTCCACATTAGCCAGCCATCCAGCCAACCCACATCAACGCACACATTCAATGGGAAGAGGCGCAACCTCATTTCAAAGTTGAAAATTGAATGTAATTAATGTTGTAGGCTGTTGAGACATGGAGTCATGCCTTTGCACATGCATTAGAGTAGATAGCCTTGAATGTTTGTAAGGCTGATATATAGATCTGATTATGGACTAGACATCCCATTCAATGTAATTGAATAGGGTAGGTAGATTGGAGGGAAGAGCTCGAAGAGCCCCCTCATGTAAAAGATCGAGAGATCTTCTTTGTATCATCACAGATAGAGATCAGAGAGATCAGAGATATCAGAGTAGTAGCAAGTAGAGTACACAGAGAGAGTAGAGAAGGATCTGAGACTCTGTTGAAGTTCGTGCTCAAGAACACCTTTGTAAAGGGACATTTTTATTAATACAAACCAGAGCAGTTTTTCCTACATATTGTCTATGTTGAATGAATGTCTATGTGTGTTATTTATATGTTGTATATGTATGTTAGGTATGCATTTGAAGGGGTTGTTTGATTTCAGGGTTAGAGGTATTTGACGCTTCACACCAAGAGGGTGTGAAAGAACATTGTGGGTTCTGATAGTCGTGCACAGAGGGTGCATTTCTGAATTCTACGAGTTCAGACAAAGGCATGCCAGGAGGGCACATCAGCTGAAATCATCAACTCAGAGGAAGACCTCAAGGTTGTTAAATACCTTGGAGGTAAGGTTGTGTATGAGAGACATAGTTGTAGACAGAAACTCTGTTGTGAGTTCTGTAGAGCTCTACAAAGTGGGCATTGAGCATATGCACAGGTTGCATTGAAGAAGAACTCTGCTACGAGTTCAAGGAGAACCAGAATCACTAAGGATTCTAAGAGCTCTACCAAGAGGGCATTGAGTAGGTGCATAGAGTTCACAGGAGAAGACAGAATCGCTGTAGGATTATGCAAGAGCTCTGCCAAGTGGGCATTAAGCATATGCACAAGGTTGTTGAACACCCTGTAGACTTAGCAAGAGGTTGCTTGAGTGAAGGAGTTCCAGGAGGGCATCATATTTCTCCATCTGAAGGAGAAAGGGTAAAAGGATCAAGTTCCTTAAGAGATCTGAGTAAAGGGAAAGCTTAGAAGAGATAGTACCTTCGTGCGTGCAGAGACTCTGTAGAGAAGTTGAGGAGTCGAAGAGTCCTTTGAGGATTCAAGAAGAGAAGATCAGGAGGAGTAGCATTTTTATGCGCACAGGCGAGGGACTCAAAATTAGAGAGTTCGCTGAGGAAAGAGAGCAAAGGTTGAGGCCTTTGGATTTTGGAAGTTCTTCCAAGTGCAGGAAGAACACACCTGTTCAAAAGGAGGCACAACTGTCGTCGGATCAGGCTGAGGAAGAGATCTAGACCGTTGGTTTTCCAGGTCTAGGGAGCAGCAGGAGAGTGCACAGCGCGGGACAGATCTGAACCGTTAGATCTTAGTTAGAAAACTCGACAGCCGTTGGATTTGTCAGGAGTTGCATGAGGGTTAAGCCTTCGTGAAAAACAGAAGAGGAAATTCCTGAAATAGTTGGTATCGAGACTTCGGAGGTCTCAAGGATGAGAGATCGAGACACTCCATGGCGAAGGTCGCGAAATAGATCGCAGCCATCCGATTGGGGAGGACACTTGTCACGAGATCACCCATTTCAGGGATTCGGACACCGAGAAACTCAGAGAGAAGAGTTATTTCGACTTCACACCTGGCGAAGTCCCGAAACGATCTAGGCCATCCATCCGTTGGGGACACGTGGAGGAGATCGAGAGTCCATCGATATTTTGGATACCAGGGATTCAAGTTGACAGAGGATTTGTGTCACTGGGGGTCACAAGATGCGAAATCGTGAAATGACGAGGACCATCCATCTAAGGGAGGACATGTGGCAGCAATCCAGGATTTCGGGGAAAATCCCGAAAGGAAGAGTCCATCGGGATTTCAAAAATCGGGAATTTGAGAGTCCCGTTACAAGAGGTCGAGCTCTCGTATTGATAAATCCCGAAAGAAATAGGACATAGGTCTTATGAGGAGTGGTCACCTAGATCAGGGCATAGCCAGGAGGGGCTAATGTGACAAAGGCCATTTCAGGAAATCGAAAATCAGGAATTTGGGAGTCCCATTGACAAGAGGTCAGGCTCTCGTATTGATAAGTCCTGAAGGGAAAAAGACTGCAGTCTTATGAGAAGTGGTCATACGGGCCAAGGCATAGACTAGGGGGCTAATTGTTGATTGAAGCCTTTTAGAAATTTTTGCATTTCGGTGTTCTGGAGTTCGAGAAGATAGAGGTTCTCGACATCAGAACTCTCTGAGTCCCAAAACCCAAAATTCATGGTCGTGTGTAGAAGACTATGAGGGTAGAAGAAGGACCTATGGATCGGAAATTGAGATTCTAGTAGGGAATCAAAAGAGTTGCTTCGGCTCGGGGAAGGTTTTGAACGATCCTGTGAGCGGACTTCAGTCCGAGGGTCAGAAGGGGTCTGTGTCATTACCTCTATGTGGTACTTTAATTTGAAAGCAGTGGGGGGTACGAAAGTTGAAGTCGGTTTGGCCAGTGAATTGTATTGCTAGTTTTCGGCCCGTGGGATGAAATGAACCTATACTGATGAAAATAAATTTTCCATAAGATCCCAGGCACAATTTTTGTAAAATCTCAATCTTGGGTTTTTGGCCTGGTATTGTCGATTTATCTGTTTCACTATCAACGATGCATCTTTGTAAACTTCCAGGTTCTTTATGTTCAACTTCTTGGCAGATTCCAACCCTAACACTAAGGCTTCATACTCACACATTTTATTGGTGTAGTCTATATCCCACTGAAGCCTGTAAGAGAAAGGGATAACAAATTCATTTTTAGGTGCCACAAAAAGTACTCCTGCACCCGCTCCTTCACATGACAGGGCACCATCAAAAAACATTTTCCAAATCCCAGTGCTATGCATATTTTTGTATGTCTTTCCTGATTCATTATTTTCTAAGTAATTATCTTATGCACAACTATTTACATCATCATCAAAAGAAAAAATACAATTTCCTAGATCTTGATTGGTAATATAAACAGGATAATTGTTAGGATTCTGAGGGTCACTCACTGTGTAGGCTAACCTCGTTTCCCTGTATAGCCGAGTAAGTTGTCCACCAAACATAAGAATCGTGGCGTAGGTCATGTCTAGTTGAATAGACCCACCAAGTTTGGCTCCCCACGACCTAGATAGCAGTAAGCCATACTTCGGGGGTATATTGGCAATAACTACATCCATCATGATGCTTTTCACCGGGACCTGTGCAAGAGTGACTGCTAAATATTTTATCATACCCATGCACTTAACTCTTCTTGAATCGAAAGAGTAGAGATATCCATAAGGCCTGGTGATCTCGAGGCCTAGTCTATCCATAATAGTTTTGGGCATCACATTATGTGAGGCCCCAGAGTCTAGCATGCAGCTATGCAACAGTCGATCATGAACATTCAAGGTGATATAGAAGGGAGTGACGGTGTCTCTGGCTCCCTCGCAATGCGGACCAAAAGTGATATTGGGCTTATCATATTCCAAGTTTATCACGACAGAGTGACTTTCTAGATCCGAAAAACCTATCACTTTGGTCATCTGCTTTCGATATACAAGATTCATTGCTAATTCCACCAGAGGGATTGGTATTTTTATCTTATTTATCTCATTTTCGAGGCTGAACCCTCTACTACCTTTGTCCATTTCTTTGGTTGAAACCCCAAACTCCTTCTTTTCTAATTTATTTGTTTGTGTTGATTTATCACCCGTGAGTTTATCTACCAATGTATGTGTTTCAACTGTCTTGGTTTCCTTTGTTTGGGTCTCAACCTCCTTTACTTTGGGATCTAGTGAGTCTGCCCCTTTCATTTTGATATTAGATGTCTCGGTCTCTTTTGGGGCAGGCTCGTATACTTCACCTCTAAGGAGAATCTTCTTGGGTTGAGGAATCAACGCAGGTTTGTTTTTAGACCTCAGGTTATACCTAGGTTGGACCTCAGCCATTACAAAATCGGTCGTTTCTTGACATACAACGAAATTAGTGTTGTTTATGTCATCATCTTTATTTGTCGGTTGCTTTGTGTTTAAGGAATTCTCATAATATTCTTTGGTTAAATAAGGCTGAGTGTAGTCGTCACCCAAATTTGTCACATCTTCTTCCAGACCCTCGAAATCTTGTAGGTCATTTCCTCCTATAAATTTTTCATTTTTTAAAGGGGTTTGAATTTTCTAGTCTTCATTTTTAATCTTCCTTTGTTGATTTTGAGGATTGGGGTTTCTTCTGAATTCCCTCTTAACGAAAGGATTGGCCTTGGCTTGATCTAGCTCCATTCTAGAAATCTTATTCAATAACTCCTTAATTATCCTAGCCATATCATCCATTTTGTCGTCTATGGATCTATTGGACCCTGAGGGTCTTTCTTGTTCCCTAAAACGTTTGTTTTCTCAGTTTCCTGTTTCTACCTTGGTTTTCAACTTGCCAGAAGCCATCATATTAGATTCGATTTCTACAACATCATCTTGCATTCAGGTTAGAACTTAGGGTATCCCCCCTCCTTTCTCTCAAAAGAAGTGTGAAATCGGGTTCGAAAGCTCCTGCAAAGGTTACCTTGCCTGCAGGTTGGGATGGTTTAACATCGACCGAGATCTTATTATATAACTTGTTAAATCTTTGAATGAATTCCATAACAGTTTCCAAAGTCTTTTTCTTTAAAGAGATGAACTCTGTCAAATAATACAAATGGTCTTTCCTTTCTCCCCATTGTCTAAGAAAGGAGTCTTCTAGGGCATCATAGGATAATATTGATCATGCGGATAGACTTCGAAACCAGGTTCATACCTGTCCTTCGAAAGTTTGAACAAAGAACCTCGATTATACGTCTTCCTGTTCGATACCTAGGATATCAATGAACTGATCAAATAAGTTTATATGTTCAGTTGCGGTCAAGTCCCCTTCCCCTGTAAATTCAGGTAATTTTTTATGCAATTTTTAGGAAGGTCGTGGAGAGGGATGGGCAGGACCAAAGACGCAGATCTCGCAGCTACTTTAGTGAAAAATCTGGGAGGCAAGGGAGGCCCTTGGCCCCCCACTCCTCCTTCTGGAGCCACTTTACCTCCCCCTCCTAAAACCCTTCCACCTCCTCCTCCAGCGGCTGCCATCGGTACTACCGAATAGGAAAAAGGTGTGTTATATAGAGGGTTCTGGAAGACTAAAAGCGAATTTCTAGCTTCTTCGAGAGACGAGAAAACCGAAGACAAGTGAAAAGAGATGTGAGGACTTGGCTCCTTGGATTTGCAAGAGATGTAATCAGGGGAACCCACGGGTGTGGAATCTGAGTATATGGTATACTCTTTGAAACTTGGTGAGGTTGTGAAATCTAACTGAAGAGTCGACGGGATATCGATCTCTGCGAGGTTTTTACCTTTGTGTACACCAGAGGTTGTCGGATGGATTTCACTTTTAGCCTCAGAGAGAGTTAAATTTGGGTTGATTGTTTCAGGGGAGGGGATTGTGTGAATTTGAAATATCAAAGGAACTCTTGGTATTGGGTTGTGGGTACTTAAGCTGGTAGATTACAGTGGTTGGCTTAAGGGAACCTCTAGTTTTCAGTGTTTTTTCAGGATCAGAAACAGGCGTGGTTTGTTTACCCTCCTGGTTTTGTCTAGAGTTCCTTCGACCGGATGCCAGCTTATTTAAATGTGGAGTCCCCAAGTGAAAGATAATAAAAGCCTTTAGAAGGTGTTCACTCTTTTTTCACTATCAAAGGGAGAAACTTGAAAAAATGTCATTCTTCCCAGGGAAAAGGAAGCTAAGTTTGATTTCTAGGTTGTCGTTGTCTTGCTTCCAATTGTTCCTAGATGCTTATATCTCGTTCAATCGTGGCCCATGAACGTTCAAGTTCTACCCGGGTGGTGGTTGTTTTAAGTGATCTAAAAATGAAGAAGACTTGTATTCTTGAATATATTTGTAAGTAAAATTGATGTGTTAAAATGCAAATGGATCAACTTTGCAACACAACTTTAATAGGATTTACTCATTCAAGATGCATATAAACAACATCATAATCAATGAACAAAAACACATAACACAACAAATGATAAATGAGTTCACCCCTCTCTTGGGCTACATCTCCTGGTCCATCTTCCAATGGATCATTTGTATTATTTTCTCAAAGTGCTCAAAAATTTGCTTTACAATTCTCAAAATTCCAAATAGACTGCTCCAATGGCTTCAGAACGTCCAAAAACCTCTAGCTGGGCTTTTTCGGCACCTCGTTTGGCAAAAAATTGAAGTAGATAGGCTTCCTCGAAGTCCCCCCTTCAAGCTTGTTGTCTTTGCATCTACAAAATGCACCTCCCTTGGCTCAACATAGCCCACACGCAATTTAAAGCATAAAGAACTTGGCACCAGGCGCAACCACACAACTGGTCCAAACTATCGAATGGTTACATGCTGGCCTTATCTACCAAGACCCATGGGCACATGGTCACCACATGACCACGCGCTATTACACAACAGGGCTTAAGTTTAAAACCGTTGACATAACTGTAAGGTTTAAACCCGCGTGCATACAGGTTGGTCACATGTCATATCAAACTGTGCACATTTAAATGGTTATAACATATGTTACGATGGGTCTAACCATCGTAGCACCGGTCCTATGCAATACAATATATAACCACGGGCCGGGGTTAAGCCCCGGCCCGGTTCACACCCCAACACACATTTATACAATGTTAAATATATTACAACACATTTATATATTAAGTAACATGTGCAGGCGTGCCGGTTGGGCGGCCTTTCCCAAAGCTTTACCCTACCCCGGAGGTCACGGGGTCGACTCCTGCCAAGTGCAAACATTTTAACCAATAAACATGTGACACATGGTGGCCATTGATTGGGCCACGTGTCGCCATCCCATTCACTGCCAACAAACCATGTCACATGCCAACTATCCAATAATTGCCTGCCACGTGTTGTACGTCCTGCCATGTATCGTATGGCCTGCCACGTCATCGTCCATACAAACTGTACGGACTGTACAGTCAACATCCCTTCTTTTTTTTGCCTATTTTCCATTTTGAATAGAAATCGATATCTCTCGCTCTCGATGTTCGTTTGAACCCAAATGAGTTGTGTTGGGTTCGTAACGACGAGGCCTATGCTCTCGTTTGATTTGAAGCGATTCCGAGCACTTTGAATTTTTGAGCAACATTTGATCCCTTGATCACACCTCCCCATTAGAAAGATTTTGGACCTCCAAAAGACTATTTTCAGTCTATTTGAAGATGAGGGTATAGTTCCCTCACTCTTCCAACCTCAATTCACTTGGCTTTGCTTGGATTTGTACCTTTAAGACCAACTTGAAGATACTCCACATTTCCTCGTTTTGAAGTTCGCATTCTCCTGTCAAGGATGGTGTCTTCATGCAGTTCTGTAAGATATTCTGGGGAAAAATAATCTATATAAGGAATCTGAATATGCTCTCCTTGATCATCAATCAACAGATTCTCATACAATTTCAAATTCTCAACATTAACAACTGCATACATTTGCATATAAGGAGGCAAATCTAAACGAAAGGCATTGTTACCAATCTTGTCGATAATCTTGAAAGGACCATATCAAATTGTTTTCAATTTTTTACCTTCTCCTTTAAGCCTCTCCTTACTGATGTAAAGCCAAACTTCATCTCCAACTTGGAAACTGTGATCAACACAATTCTTGTCATGTCTCATCTTATACTTGGCTTGACTCTTTTCCAACTGCTCTTGCACCATTTGATGTATCGAC
>SNQJ01S0051697.1:5649-20850 GCA_010110895.2 Picea sitchensis
GCTGGGGTATCAGATACCCAAGTAGAACCAAAACTGTCTTCATCAAATTTGCATCTGGTGATGCATCTTCACGGCACGTGAGTTGACCACCGTTGCTAAATGGGCGGTCAACAAGTAGGAGGCAGCAAGTGTTTTATACAGTGCTGAAATATATATCAGTTAGAAGGGAGCGTATATATCAGTTAGAGGGCAACGTATATCTCTGTTAGAGGGCAGCAAAATACACCATCCAGAAAAGGCAGCAAAGTAGCACCCAGGCAGCGCGTAGCTTCTTCCAACAGTGCTGGTCTATAACAGAAGAATTTATCAGCAAGGTCTCTCAGTATTCTACAGGTCATACAGTCAGGTCAAAGTAGTTTTGGCAAGCTCTTTAAGAGCAGAATTTCATGGTGGATTTTTGTAAGTAATCATACATTATCTTTGCAATAAAAGGAGCTTGTTTGCTGGGGTTTTACTCCTTGCATAGGATTTCCCCAGGGTACATGTGTTGTGAATTTTCATGCTGGTAAATCTATGATTATTGCTATTCTGTTTTATGATTCATATTAAACTAAGTACAGTCAGAATTTAAAGAACATATCAACAGTTTAAAATCAAACTCAAAATTAACAAACAACACCTTTGCAGACTTTGTATTTGGGAACCTGAGTCCGAGATTCATTTATTTTCAGGGTGCCCTATTTATTATGAGATCCATGGTCAATACCATTGCTTGTTTAGGATTTGGATGTCTCCTTGAGGACTTTTGTATAGTACATGGACCAAAGATGCCTTGCTTTGTTCCTTCAAGCGCTTCTAGAATATTCTTAGAGACGTATCTTTCCATGTTGCCAGTTCCAAACTCATCACTTCTTAATGTTGGCTTCTCAATGGTTCTTGCTGGATGAGGCCTCATGGTCAAGTTTCCACTGTGGGATCTCTTAGACAATGTAGGCTTCAGAGAGCCCAATCAAATGCTTGCATTCTCATTACCAACTTTTTCTTGGCCTTGGATGTTAGGAGAACTGCTGGGTAACACTGTTGATGTTTTAGAGCTTCTATCTTGAGACCTTTCTTTGGGATTTTACTGATTTGGCTTTCCTGTGCTTCATTGTATTTCTTATAAAGATGACATGATCTAAATTCTTGTTCTCTTTCCACTCTTCTTTTGTTGCTCCGAATGTACACTCTGATCATTATATTTGTTGCTGTCCCATTAGCCTCGTTTGGCATCTTGTGGACATCTTCCTTCAATTAAATTAAAAAAAAAGAACAAAATATCTTTCCTCCAAAAATAACCTTGAACATAAGCTCATCCTGTTAGTTGTTAACATAATCTGAACAGACTATAATCTAGCTATATCCTTTCTTCATCCCATGTTTATCCAATTTTTGCTGATTTTAGCGATCTTAACATTAAAAACTCAAGAAGTGATATTCCCAGATCCTTGTATCATTTGTGTATTTAGCACCAAGTCTACATTTTGTGTAACTATACATTTCCCTTTTCAAAAGTCTAATGCATTCTCTTCTATTTAAAATTCTTCATTTATCATAAAACAGAGAATCCATCCACATAGTGTAACCCTTTTTGTTTTGGATCCTTTGGTCACAACTAAAAGATTTGATTGTTATTGACGAGTTTTTATCTTTGTTGAATAATCAAAGCTAGGACTTTCACCGAGATGAGTTTATAGCTACAAATGGAAAGCATTTATTTCCCATTTCAGCTCTTTAACTTCTTGAATTCTCCATATATTATTATTAGTTCTTTCTGGTACCTGGGATCTGGTAAAAAATTCTTTAAAAAACTTAGAATGACATGACGTAATGTATATGTGGCCTTTACAAAGCATGGGGAAGCCATGGAATACAGGAACTGTATAGTATTAAAATAAAATTATTACTGCTTTTATAAATTTCTGCAAGACTGGGAATAGGATAATTGTTATTTAATTTTCAGTATATTTGGAGAGATTTTAATAATAGCTGGCTTGTTTATACCCACAGGGTCCTGCAATGATGATGCTCCACACGGTTATGTTCTTTCCTTCAGCAATGTTGTAAGGCATTTTTCTACCAGTGGAGTGGCTGTCGCTGTTGCAACTGGAGTCACACATCCCTTAGGTGGGTTCTGAACAGTGGGTGTAGTTGAAAATTATTGTTTTGACACAGTTATTTCAATGTCTATTACACTTTCTAACTATGATTTTTAGTCAGTGTTTTTTTAAGTGACCTAGTATTATTGATTTTAGTTTTATTGGAGCATCATTATGCCAGTCAATATGCAGATAGGAAACTTGCCATGCAACTAGGTTCTTCTACCTCAGTAATGGGGTACTTAAACTGGATTCTGAATTCAGATTTTCTGTCATCTGGGTCCAAGCTGGATTGCCTGTCCAAAGTAAAAATTTGAGGGTGTGAAATACGACAATTTTTTTCTTTCTCGAAAAACTGATTTTATTTATCTATCAATGCTCCTGCAGGAGAAAGTACATATTGTCCAAAATGAGGGCAATAGTTTTGCAGGTATCTGCCAGCCCCTATCTTCTATAACTATTTTGTTACATTGTCTACTCTGCTATATACAAAAGTGGCACTGAGTGCCATATGTGCCTATAATCCATACTATAAAACTAGATATTCTGTCCATACAAAACTAAAATTGCAAGATACATTGATTGGAGTATGACAAATGAGATATATCAAAACTGAACATCATTAGACTTTTAGCTACTGTGGGGTTGACTTGGTCTGGCTGGCCTGAAGTTGATTGGCTTGAAGCTGGGAGGATGATGCTTGCATCAATGGAGGAACCACAGGTTCCTGCCCTTTCTCAATGTATACCAGAGGCTTCCTCTACCACACCATCCTCTCATGTCTCCATGTATTTCTACCACATCATCCACTAATTGTTTGGTGTTCCCAAGTTATGTAATCTAATGGACTAATGTTTTGTAATAAACTAGTCTTTATTGGGGGTGGCAGGGTGGTGTGGAGGATCATCCTAGATCTTGAGGGAAAACTTGAAACAACTTCCGCCCAGGGTTTAGGAAAGTCCACAAACAATCAAGCTGAGGTTTACACTCTTTTTCATGGTCTTCTACTAGTAGATGAAACCAGAACAAAGTCTTTGATTGTCATAGGTGACTCATATATAATTGTGAAATTGATGATCTTGAAATCAACCCTGTTATATAGCAAGCTTGCTTCTATTCTAGGTCGAATTCAAAAGGAGGTTTGCAGCCTGCAAAAGGTATCGTTCTACCAGGTTTAAAGAGAACACACTTATCATGTTGATTCAGTAGCCAATGAAGCCACCACTCTCAAAATAGGTGTTCTTTCGAAAAATTGGGGTTGGCTCTATCAAGCAATATCTTAATTCTCTTAGGTTATGGATATGGACGCATGTTAAACCACTCGGTGAGGCTTATCAAAGGCAAGGTGGAATAATGGAACTCTGTATGGGAGAAGTGAGCATCGTCATATGGAGCAAGGCTATCCAGTGAGAAAATTGCTTGGTAAGAGCTTCCTTCAGCCTTTGGATGGTATTTTGGAATTTCTGTTTGATGGTCAAAGTTCCAGGGCATGCTTTAGTGCATGGCCATACCTTCGTTTTGGTTATTGGTTTTCTTCTCTGTGTGTGTTTTTTCGGTACTCTTGCATCCTTGGTTTTTATTTGGCATCTGTCCTAGTTTTCTGGGATTTAGTTTCAGTGCACCACTTGGTTTTCTGGTCACTCTCTTTTTGGGGTATGGTTCTTTGGTCTTGTTGGGAACTGTTCATTGTGTCTCACTCGGTTCTGGTTTCAGAGAGCTATGGACCCTTGGTGCCTTGGCAGTTCTGTTGTGTGTTTTGTGTTGTAGTGGGTCTTTTCCTGTGTGTTGGAATCAAGGTCCTCCTCGGAAAAGTTTATTTGTGCAGTAGTTTGAGCCTCTTAAGACCCTTGTTAGGGCCTGGCAGCATTATCCCTTTGTGTGCAACGCATCCATGGACTATTCATCCGAATTGGATCCTCTCCAAAACTTTGTAATAAGCACTTAGTTGCTTTTCTATTTGGAAATTTCATAAACATGTCCTTTTATTTTATTTTGTCATTTTAGCAAAAAATGGAAGTGGAAACAAACCTTTGTGATGGTTGGCCTTCCAAAGGCAGCCCATTAAAAATGACGGTTGTAGTGACGAAGGACATCTATGGGGGAGATGTAAGGAGAAATAGGGAAGGGCAATAGCAGAAATTAGAGCTCGAAGAGGGAAGTCTGCTTGAAGTTGAGTGGACGAAGGAGTTAATGTGCTTGTTCACTCTAAGTGAAGGTGTCTTTGAGCCATGGCCTGCTGCAATTTTGGTCTTCACAGTGAGTAACAATACTAAGAGTTGTATAGCTCATCCATTTGTTATTTTCTCATGAGCATAATAAAATCCCTACTAAATTTTGAAATATGTAAGGAGAAATAGGGAAGGGCAATAGCAGAAATTAGAGCTCGAAGAGGGAAGTCTGCTTGAAGTTGAGTGGACGAAGGAGTTGATGTGCTTGTTCACTCTAAGTGAAGGTGTCTTTGAGCCATGGCCTGCTGCAATTTTGGTCTTCACAGTGAGTAACAATACTAAGAGTTGTATAGCTCATCCATTTGTTATTTTCTCATGAGCATAATAAAATCCCTACTAAATTTTGAAATATGTCAATTTCATGACTCTGTATGAATATCTAGCTTTGGTCTGGTGATTTCTTTGAATGCATCACATGCTGTTGTATACAAGCTCATTAAATCAATTTACAGTCCCTGTTGGCTCCTCCACAGTTAATTGATTCTTCATTTATTTCGTGGTGAGATGTATGGAGGTTTATGGTTCATCATGGCTTTGAATTAATTCCGGAGCTGGGTATACACGACGTTCCAATGTTGTTGGGGCATTGTTCCCTTTGCTCACAGGCCACGCATTGCCTCATATGCCTCTCTCTCTTTCTCTCTGCTGAAGGCCGCTTTTGCTTACCTTGAACGTTTTCCCCTCTATTGTGGTGTTTTTTTTAATGTTGGGCATCTCAAGTGAGAAGCTGGTCGAAGTTAATCATTGCTAGGTCGTTTTTCTCTAATGCAGAATGTCTAAACTTGCCCCGGGTCGTTTTTCTATGATGCTGAGTGTCTAAACTCACCCCAAGTTGTTTTTCTCTGATGTAGAGTGTCTAAACTCGCCCCATTTTTTTCTTTCTTTCATGCCGAGTGCCTAAACTCGTCCTGGATGTTTTTTCTAAATTATCGAGTGACATAATTCGTCCACTAAATGTTTCTTTATAGCCGAGCATCTGTGTTGGTGATATGGTCAAGCCATAGGCCCACCGTTTATGGATCAGATGGTATCAGATCAGGTTCGCCGGAGACCTTGAAGAAGCTGTAATGGGAAAAGCCTTGAATAGGGAGAAGCTAGAAGAGTAGAGAGACTTCAACAGGAAGATCCAAGAAGAAAGTCAGTATTGGAGGTAGAGTGCAGATGAGTTGGAAAAAGAGCTTGTCAAACGCCAGGACTCCTTCACCACCATGAGGGAAAAATTAGATAGGAGCAGTTTGCAACTCTTTCATTTGGGGGAGAAGTTCATTAGGTTGGATAATTGGCTGGAGGAGAGGTTCACTAAAGCCACTGCTCACCTATACCAGGACTTGGTAGCGAAGGAAGAGGCCTTGAAGAAGCGAGAAGCAACTATCCAAGAGACCAAGCAAGCCCCTTCCATTTCCAATGCTGAAGCTAGCACCACAACAGACGCAAACATGGTAAACTTACCTTCCAAGACCCTTGGTGACTTTGAGAAGCACACTAGAGGCATTGGTTCCAACCTCATGAGGCAAATGGGCTATGATGGCCAAGGGCTAGGCAAGGAAGGCCAAGGGATTGTGATTCCCATTGTAGCTCAATAGAGGTCCAAGCATGAAGGCCTAGGATTCAGTCGACAAGAAGCCAACACAAGTGCAACTCAAACCAATTTCGTTAAGGCAAGAGGAATTAGAAAAGAAGCCATGTGCAACAAGCCACTCAAAATTACTTGTAGAAGCTTGGAAGGGGGCAACAAAGAGATGATTCCTTCATCCATATTCACTACAATTCTTGGGGGACCAAGCAACCAAGCTAGCAAGTGTCATCAAAGATCGAAAAAGAATGGCTTAGTTTGTTTTTGTTGCAAGAAAAGGGGTCATAAGGCTAGCGATGGTTGGCACTGTAGAAGGCCAAGCATCCCATGCAGGAACTATTGCTAGTGCTACAGATTGACTGGACATTGGGAGGCCAAATGTTGGAGGTTTCACGTGTAACTCCATCCCAAGAACCAAACAACCAAGAAGAAAGCTTGGAGAGTCAAGGTCAAGGGGAAAGAGGATCTATTTGCACTTGCATCCCAAGGAGAAACGGTTGTCCAATGATCTATTGGAGTAGTGAATGTCATCCACAACCATGAGAAGGACAATAGGGTTATGCCAAAGGCATCCCCTACCCAACTCTTATCTTCCATACTACAATGGAGTCACCCTTTCGTGGAGTTTTGCTGGACTCTTCTTGATGATTAGAGAAGAAGATTGAAGGGAGTTGAAGCTTTTGGAGACCAAAAGCCTAGACATGGGGAGGTGTGATCCGAATTGGATCCTCTCCAAAACTTTGTAATAAGCAATTAGTTGCTTTTCCTTTTGGAAATTTCATAAACATGTCCTTTTTATTTTATTTTGTCTTTTTAGCAAAAATTGGAAGTGGAAACGAGCCGTTGTGATGGTTGTCCTTCCAAAGGCATCCCATTAAAAATGATGGCTGTAGTGAAGGACATCAACAAGAGAGATGCAAGGAGAAATAGGGAAGGACAGTAGCAAAAATTAGAGCTCGAAGAGGGCATCCTGCTTGAAGTTGAGTGGACAAAGGAGTTAATGTGCTTGTTCACTCTAAGCGAAGGTGTCTATGAGCCATGACTTGCTGCAATTTTGGTCTTCATGATCAGTAACAATACACAGAGTTTGTGTATAGCTCACCCATTTGTAATTTTCTCATGAGCATAATAAAATCCCTATTAAACTGTTGAAATCTGTGTGTCAATTTCATGAATCTGTATGAATATCTAGCTCTAGTGTGGTGGTTTCTTTGAATGCATCACATGATATTGTACACAAGCTCATTAAATCTGTTATCCCCACTTTTTAGGGATAACTAGGAGATCATGTCTCGAGGCCCACAGGTCGTAGACATGGAGTACCGAGAGTAGGATTGACCTGAGCATAGCCCTGGAGGGCCCACCCTTTTCTTCTCTGAGGCCCACAGGTCGTAGACATGTGAGTACCGAGTAGATTGACTGAAAGATAACTGGAGGTGGGCACCTTTCTTCCATCATCCTTGTTCGTCACAGCTAAAGAGCATCCATCACCATTTCCATTGGTCCTCAGATCGTAAAAGAGGTTCTTGCTCCATGAGGGTAATTGGTCCATGTATCATGGTATGTGTCAATTTTTGACGCATTAAAACCTTTAAATATATGTATTTGATTCCTTATTTCTACCAACTTCTTGGACCTTACATTTGCCCACTTGACCATGTTTGGGGATTGATTGCATGTCCCAGCAAGCCTTTGTCCATATAGGTTTTGGTTTTCCACTGGGGCTATTTATGAAAATCCATCGTCCACTCACATCATAGCACCACCATTTCATCCTATCTCCCGCTCACCTGTCCCAATCCACTTTTCCAGGCACTGGGTTGACCTACCTTCTGGGCCTTTAGCCCATTCTTACCTTGTGGGAAGAAGGGGGCTAAAGGCCCAAAAGGTAAAAGAAAAGTCGGGTAAGAGATAAAAGCCTAAAAATAAAACTCCTCGGAGATGCTTCACTCAGTGGGATCCCCGAGAAAAGCAATAAAAGGCTTTTCGTGAAGAAACTAGAGGGACCTGGAAGAAAATAATAAAACAAGACCTAGTCAGATAGGGTCTCATCAGGATGCCCTATTAGGTCCATGGGTACCTAGCAAGATGACATTACCACTTCCGCTTGGTTACCACGTAGCTGTATAAAGGACTTTACCGCATGGCTATGCGAAAGGGGTCTCATCAATGAGCCAACCTTTCATTTCTTTGAAAGTACTTTGGTGGGTAACGCCGCCACCACCGGTCACCACACCTTCGTGGCAAAGCTAAGTCCCCTACTTGAAGCCTTGAACAAAAAGAAAAAGAAAAACAATAAAAGAATAAAGATTGCAAAATGGGCTTGAAAGAGTGCATTCATGATGTACAATCAGCCTTCACAAAGGCACTCACGATAACACATTGCATCCTTTGGCCCTCACCGCACTCCACATGCTTGACTTCCCAACCACATCACCCACTCACATGAGCCTTTGATGAGGTTTTCTCCGAACTCACCTTTCGACGGACACCAGCCTGGCCAGAACGCTTTGTCTTTTCCTCCCAATTTGTACAGCGTGCTTCTGTGTAACGTCTTTGAGCTATTGACGATGTATTGTGGGATTTTATGCACATGTTTAATAATACACGATGAGATGTGATTGACATTGCTATGATCCCTCAAGGACTCCATGAGCCCATGGAGGGCTTGGTTTTTTGATGTGTAGGACCATGCCCGACGACATGTACTATCGACCGTACATATTGCTGGGGACATGATCGCTCGAAACTCCATAGGGCTGAAATCCTACTAGATGGATGCCGAGACCCCATCAAGGGTGGAGGATGATCAAAGACTTTGCACAAGAGAAGAAGAGAACGCTCACCAGAGGCACCTCGACATTGCTTGGCCTAGGGGATTGACCCATTTTCAAGGACGCTATTTGATGGGCCCGGACGTCACAAGGAGGCTTTATGACGTGCCATCATGAGCACATATTGGCGCATGGATATGTAGTTAACGCGGTGGCGTACTTTGGAGTATGGAGGCTAACATCTCGCTCACTCTCAGAGGCCGCATTTTGCCCCTCGAGTTAGCTGACCGCCACCCTAGGAAGGGTGACGCTCCCAAATTTCCATTTTGCTTGGATTAGGGTTTCCTGAATTCTAGCATTTAATGTAAAACAGTACGATTTTAGTATTTTGTCCTTGTCGCCTTTGGCGACCTAAAAAGTAAATTAGGTCATTGATACAAGATATATTGAGGATTTGATCCTCATTTATCATCATCACGCATTCACTCCATAAGGAGGACTAAAATTTGCACCCTTGGGTATTTTACCGGATTAAGTGTGATGCGACTGTTGTATGAAGATTTTGTTATTTATGGTGTTTCTCTTGAAGGAAGGTGTTACAAATCCAGGTTTGCATGGTTATTTCTGATGAATTGTGTTATTTTTCGCAAAACTTCTTGAATGAATGGTTGTAGTTTAATTCGTATGTGTTTATGAATTTTGCTGAATCAAAACCCCTAGGTGACAAGCAATAATGTAAGTAGGTCTCTGTCTCATGTCCCCTGATAGAGAATTTTTTATCCATTGAAGAAGGAAGAAAGAGCTGAAATTAGTTGCTACACTCATATTTCTTCTTCCTCTTTGCCAGCCATACCAATTGAAATCCAAGAAGAAAGTGAGACGTCCCCTGCCTAGGTCTACTACACTAGGTCCATACTCTTTCTAGGGTTTTATCAGGCCTTGCTGAAGCAACACCTCACCTCATCAAACCCCTCTTTTGGTTATATTTTTATTCTGAGCTAGTCGTTTTTAAGAAGGAGAGAGAGCACGAGGCCCTTGCTTTTAGCAACACCGGAGTGAGCTCTCCCTGTGGTTTTGATTTTCGTGCCTTGCCTCTTTGCAACACCAAAACTCTTCCCCTCTAGTCCTGAAATCTTGCCTCCTTCAACCTGTGTATTCTTTACTTATGACTCCATTAAACCCTAAGGTACTTATTTTAAAGTCCTCTAATTGAAGGAAGTTGATCAAACAACTCTCCAAGTTATTTGAATTTCAAACCCTAACCTACAAACCCTAAATGTCACGCCATTGTTATTTCCCCATCTCAATGCAAATAAACGTCTTTGTTTTAAGAGCAATTAAATGATGGTTTAGGCATTAATTGAATGAAGTTTTGATTACATTGAATGCCACATTGTCCCAATATTTATTGGTGAAGTGTTATATCTTTTCATTGCTATTGATAAACATTGACTTTGTCAACATTTATTGCTAATTGCTTATATATATTCATCAGATAGTCTTATGAAGTACTAACCCATTGAAATATAGCTTGCATATATCAGTTTGCTGTTGTTTTGTTCTAGGCAGGTGTTCTTCATTGGGGATTTAATTTATTATTGGCTGTTTAGCCGGGACTATTTGTTTGGTGGTGATATGTGAGGGGGGATTCTTTACCCTTGTCTTAATATCCTTTAGCCTCCTCAAAGCCCCAGGTCACCGGGGACGTCTCCCCTGGGCCTCACCTCCCTAAAGAGAAAGAACCATCCCATTATGGTGACATTATGTGGGATAGGTTCCTGTTACGCCAGTTTGGGTCTTCTATCTTATAGCCTTTTCTCCTAGCTACAAACTGTGCGATAACAAAATCAATTTACAATCCTTGTTGGCTCCTCCACAGTTAATCGATTCTTCATTTATTTTGTGGTGAGATGTATGGAGGTTTATGGTTCGTCATGGCTCTGAATTAATTACAGAGCTGGGTATACACAACATTCCAATGTTGCTGGGGCGTTGTTCCCTTTTCCCACAGGCCATACCTTGCCTCATATGCCTCTAACTCTCTCTCTGTTGAAGGCTATTTTTGATCACCTTGAACATTATCCCCTCTATTGGGGCGTTTTTCTTAATGCTGGGCATCCCAACTGAGAAGCTGGTCGGAGTTAATCATTGCTAGGTTGTTTTTCTCTGATGCTAAATGTTTAAATTCGCTCAAGTCGTTTTTCTCTGATGTTGAGTATCGAAACTTGCCCCAAGTTGTTTTTCTCTGATGTAGAGTGTCTAAACTCGCCCCATGTTTTTTTTTTCTCTCATGCCGAGTGCTTAAACTCGCCTTGGACATTTTTTTGAATTACTGAGTGACTTACTCCGTCTGCTGAACATTTCTTTATTGTCGAGCATCCATGTTGGTGAGATGGTCGAGCCATAGTCCCACCGTTTACGAATCAACTATAGGGAGGCCCAGGAAATTAGAAGGGTCCTTCGAAGACATGAAGAATCCTTTCAATGTAATAGAACCTCTCTCTTCTTTGTGACTAACAAAGTTCATGAAAATGAACATCGATGCACTTCTCAAATTGCAATAACTATGAACACTCTTGTCTAGCAAAAGCAACAAATTTATGTCTTGGAGGCATAATGTAATATGTTGAGAAGTATGGTCATCAATCTTAGCAAAGGATCTCACTTTGTTGCTTCCAACTACGGGACATCGACAAATTCAGTCAAAGCGGATTTCAAGGAGGAAGATACAGTTCATCAAGTGATGGAAGACATGGATCTTGGAAATCAGAACTCCCTTCCTTCCATCATTGGGTTGGAAGAAGCCAATAATCATCATGTTTTTCATTAATCTTTATGTTTAGTAAAGCAATTAGAAATTAGAATACTAGGTGTTTTCCTAAGGCTTTATACTTGTAAGTAATTTTGGGATGTATTAACTATGGACATTTGCAAGCTTTGTTTTTGGCATATGAGAGCTGCCTATTTTGTTTGGAAACTCAGGCCATCAATATTAGGCACTTTTGCCTTTATAATATAAAGTTCCCCAGTTTTGGTTTAAAAAAATAAAAATAAAGTAGTCTTTGTTATGATTAGGATAGCAGTTGGAATTCGGGAAAAGCACCACAAGAAGCGGCTGAATAAGGTATCATGTCCATTATTTAAGTAATTTGTGTTCAACAAAATGATCATTTGAGCATTGCATTGCTTTTTGAGTCATCTTTCTCTTGTAAAAGGTTAACATGTCCGCTGTAGCAATTGTTGTGCAAAAGAGGTCAAAGAAACATGAACCTTAGCTTATATGTTCTAATTTTTTGTGAAAGTATTAAAAGGTGTCTCCCAAGGTTTTTAGCCCTTGGTCACTGCATGTATATGTGAGACTTTGTAAAAGATATTAAGGAGTCATAGGGGATGAAGGAGCAATCTTCAATATTTTTAGCGTCTAACCCTGATTTCTTTGATTCAAGAAGTTTGTCTTCATTTTCATGGCAAGGTGTCTGCAATAGCATGACTAATTAAATGATTTTGTTTGCAGGAATGACGTCAAGGTTTAATACTTTTCTATATTTCTTTTTAGTTTTGGAAGTTTCTAGTCTTGAACTCAACAAATCTGTTCAAAAATTATATTTAATCAACAAAGTTGCTATATGCAAGTTGATTAAGCAGGTTGCTATAGTTGCAAGCTTGTGGGTTCAAAACCCCTCGAGTGTTCACATTTTATTTAATATTTTTAGTATTTACAAGTTTTTCCCTTGTCAAGCTTAGTACCTAGCTACAAGTAATTTCCATACTACCCGCTTGAGAGAGCTAGCAAGGCCTATGGAGCTAATTTGATCTCAATTCATAGTTTGCAGCCGATATATATTAAATTCAAAATACTAAGGGGGAAATGATGAATGCCATGCTAGCAAACACATAAAACCACTTTCTATTTGTTATCACACAATAAATTTGTTCTTCATCGATGGTTTGTAAGTGCTTTAGCCAGACCTAACACATGGTCGCCGATTTTTTTTCTTAGAGTTAAAGTATTCTTCAGGGATTAGTCCACATTCACACTTTTAGATTTTTTGATGTGCCATTTCAGGAACTTTATATTTTTGGAAAGCCCATATTTTCAATAGGTGATTATGGTGTCAGCACACATTTGATTGTATTCCAAAGCTGTCTTTCTAAGTTTTGAGATTTGCTATTCTGGGATACTTTCTATTTTCAGAAAGTGCATGCTTTTGGAAGCTAATATCATTTATGGATACCCTTTATGGAGAAGTGCATATGCTCTAATTTTTGTGATGATAATGAGAGGTTTAATTTTAGGGTTTCTATTTTTAGAAAATGCCATACTTGTGCACAATTGTATAGTGATGCAGTTGAAAAATCAGAAAATTTGGGTGTTTTCTAGAAAATGAAAAATTAGGGTTTCAATTCTAAATGTAGCAGGTACTCTAGGATAACATTTCTAGCAGTGTATATAGTTTTCAGGTTTCACAGGATTCTGTGCACTTCGTTATTTTTGGATTCAAGGTTATTTTTGGTAGGAGATGAATGCCCTAGTCTAACTTTGGTATGTGCTATTTCAAGATGCTTTTCTTTGGATATTTTTGGAGCCATATCCTTTGGGCTTTTTCAGGCCTTATCTTTTGTGCTTTTTTCAGTGCTTTGATCATGATATATTTGGTAGACTTGAGCACCTAGTTTGCACATGCTTTTGTGCTTTTTCTGGAGATCATGAATGCATAATTAAGGCTAAGGAGGGTGCTCACTTGAGTTGTATATGGAGTAGTGGGTTATGTTTACTTGTAAGTGAAGGTTACCATGGCTTGGAAGTTGGTAGCGTAGGTGGATCAATCCATGGGTGATATATTTGGCATGCTTTTATGAAGATGGGATCATGCTGGCTTTGTAGTTGTTTTGAGGTTGCTCTTGTGTTATTTTCAAGACAAGCAAATCTATTTTTTGATATTTAGAGTGTGTTTAACTAACAAGAATGTGTGAGAATGCATATGAATTTATTCTTGGAGTTTGTGCTATTTTAGTGGATGAGGGTTCTTATCTTATCCTTGAGGATTTACTTGTGACCCATTGGTGTAGGTATTACATGAGTTTGACTTGTTAGAGCAAGTTGGAGCTTTTGGTTGTTTTTTTGAGACAAACTTCATACATGGGTTGGGTGCTTTCTTCTATTATAGGATACTCTCCAGATTAGTCTCATTTCTGTTCTTTATCTTCCTCTAGTTTTGTAGTTCCTCTTGGCAAGCAAAAGAGTGTTATGATCAATGTCCTTATCCTTTTGTTTTCTTGCTTCTATTCTTTTTCATATCATACTAGAGTTTCGAGCAATTCTTGATGCTATTGTTGTTAAAATTAATTAAAAAGTACCTAGGCAAGTGTTTCTCATCACCTAGGCGCTTAAGGGGTGAGAAAGTGCCTAATGTGGACCCTAGTCATTTAATTTGTGAGATGCAAATTAAAATGTGACTTTTTGAGACTTAGGGAAAGTGGGTGAATAAAGTGGTTTTATCCCCACCGTTGATCTCGTCTAATCTCAACCGTTAGATGAGATGACTCTTGAGATTCCCTCATGAGGTCGATTAGGGTAAGGAGGGCGCACCCATTGTTGGGTTGTTGAGACATTTTTGAGAGAGCAAGAGAAGAAATTCGAGTTGGAGAAAGAGACCATTTTTGCAGAGCTAGGGCATGAATACCAAGGCCGGAAACTAGCATGGAAATCAAGGCAGGAGGTACAATATTAACAGCAAGCCGTATAGTACGGATTTCAAGAGTCCGTACAGTTTTTGTTGGCACAAAAATCGAGGAAGAGGCGCAACATTAAATTTTGTCCATACAGTACAGATTTCACAGTCAGTACAATTGAGTTTTTGGGCACAGAAATCGAGGAGGGTATAGCCAACTGACACAGGCTGTACCGTATGGATTTTCACAGTCCGTACAGTTGATTTGATGCATAGAAATCGAGGTAACTTTCTGTGTGATTTCTGGGAGTTTGGCACAGTTTTCAAGGAGGTCGTACAATCATTTATTACCCAGATTTTTGTTGTTGCTGTTGGCATGAATTTCAAGGCATCCGTACAGCAAGTCAGAGGCACAAATATCGAGGAGAAGACCTGTACTTTGGTGCAAAAAATTCTGGCACGAATTTTGAGGAGTTTGGCTCAAAACTTGTGTGAAGACTTGGCATGGTTTTCGAGATAAGTTTGTCATTAAATTTCTGAAGGTGAATATACTGTAACATAATTTCTCTGAAGCTCACAAATAATAAAAACTCCCTCTCACTGGTTTTCCCCTTGTGGGTTTTTCCATGGTCATTGTTAGACCAAAAATCACTGTTATTTTCTGAGTTTATGTGCTCCTGATATTGTTAGAATATAATGGATGTGCTTGTTTTACCATTGACAATATCTCTATTGTCACCCAACCATAGGCCGAAGCCACCCTCCAAGCACCTTAACCTTGATAGAGAATCACTCCGGAAGCAAACCCTAGGCTAGATAGCCAAACAAAGGGTAGCGCACCTTTCCCCAAGGATAGCGCATCAACAAGAGCTGATC
>SNQJ01S0051697.1:20887-34948 GCA_010110895.2 Picea sitchensis
CCTAAGGGGTGAGAAAGTGCCTAATGTGGACCCTAGTCATTTAATTTGTGAGATGCAAATTAAAATGTGGCTTTTTGAGACTTAGGGAAAGTGGGTGAATAAAGTGATTTTATCCCCACCGTTGATCTCGTCTAATCTCAACCGTTAGATGAGATGACTCTTGAGATTCCCTCATGAGGTCGATTAGGGTAAGGAGGGCGCATCCATTGTTGGGTTGTTGAGACATTTTTGAGAGAGCAAGAGTAGAAATTCGAGTTGGAGAAAGAGGCCATTTTTGCAGAGCTAGGGCACGCATACCAAGGCTGGAAACTAGCATGGAAATCGAGGCAGGAGGTACAACATTAACAGCAGGCCGTACAGTATGGATTTCAAGAGTCCGTACAGCTTTTGTTGGCACCAAAATCGAGGAAGAGGCGCAGCATTAAATTCTGCCCGTACAGTACAGATTTCACAGTCCGTACGACTGAGTTTTTGGGCACAGAAATCGAGGAGGGTACAGCCAGCTGACACAGGCCGCACCGTATGGATTTTCACAGTCCGTACAGTCGATTTGCTGCACAGAAATCGAGGTAACTTTCTGTGTGATTTCTGGGAGTTTGGCACGGTTTTCAAGGAGGCCATACAGTTATTTATTACCCAGATTTTTGCTGCTGCTGTTGGCATGAATTTCGAGGCATCCATACAGCAAATCAGAGGCACAAATATCTAGGAGAAGACCTGTACTTTGGTGCAGAAAATTCTAGCACGAATTTTGAGGAGTTTGGCTCAGAACTTGTGTGAAGACTTGGCATGGTTTTCGAGATAAGTTTGTCATTAAATTTCTGAAGGGGAATATGCTGTAACAGAATTTCTCTGAAGCTCACAAATAATAAAAACTCCCTCTCTCACTGGTTTTCCCCTTGTGGGTTTTTCCAGGGTCGTTGTTAGACCAAAAATCACTGTGTTATTTTCTGAGTTTATGTGCTGCTGATATATTTTATTTCTGCATTAAAACGATGTTCAGAATCCTCATGTTTCAGTTCTGAAAATTTATTTTATGCCGAGTTTAATTGGCTGTCATAAAACTGGGTTTGGGCATTAAACATTGGCTGAAAAATCAGCGAGACTGAAACTGGGTTGGGGTCTGAAATTTTACAATTGTATTGGTTGAATTTTCTGCATTCACTACCATAGTTGAACTTCGAGTGGTGATAAGGAGATTGTAGAAGTCTTGGTGTGATTCTTCTTATCCCCTAGATCCTTGAGTGTGTTCACTTGTATCCTATTTGTTCGGAACTTTGTTATTTTCTACAACTTTGAGGAATTAAGATCAAATCAACATCTTTTGGCAACCAAAATGAGAAGTTAGAATACATGTGGAAGCATAGCTCTTACATGTTTAAAGTTTTATTTCTGAAGTTCATCAATTTGTGAATTCAAATATTATCTTTCGCCTTGCAGGTTTTCTTTTTCATTTCACTCAATTATTCCAATGTCAAAGAACCAATCATCAAAAAAAAATTAATTTGAACGGAAAATTCAAAAAATATCATTGTTGGTTTTTTGAACTCAGTTGCAGATTTGTAAGGGGTATGTCTTATATCAGTGATAAAACATTGATTTGAGGTGTTTTCTTTGTGTTTTTGGTCAAATTTGTTTTCTGTTGACCATATTTCCTTATTTGTTTTTTACAAAAAATATCAGTTATGGCACCTAGTAAATTTGCAAAACAAATGTTTCATGTACTTCAAAGTATGAGCAATATTGCAGACATATTTGATGACAAGGACTCAATGTTTGAAAATCAACTTTTCTGTACAGTTGTAGCAAATACATGTCAGGGATTCAATATCAATTCATGTATCGGACACTGAAGAATCTTAAGACAACAACAATGATGATATTGTAATCAATTATCTTGATTATCTGGAAGTACTCAAGAGGGAAGATATGGATGATGACTTTTGCAGGAATGCCTTTATTTAAATCCCTTTAAAAGATTCTGGTCAAAGTCGGTTTATTTGTTACTGCATCATCATCCCTATCATGCTAGCAAGATTTTTGTTGTTGATTTTTGTTTTTCTTCTCAAGCAATTAATTTTTTTGCATTTGTACTGTTGAGATGCCCAACAATGTCTTTGTTGAAAGTAACATTAGATCCATTTGATACCTTACAACATTCTGTGTTGAGGTTCCTTCCAACTTCCAGATGTACTTCAATAATTGAGTTTTTGATGTTCCATTATTATATTGCACTCAATCTGTCTTTCCAACAAGCAGAACTGCTTCTCATATTTATGTTGATGTAAATAATGATTTGTTCCAAAGCAACAATGTTACTCTTGTTACCCCTCATATTATATGAGGTGATTTCCAGATGCCGATGACAGATTGTGATTGATATTGTGTTGAGGTTCCTTCCAACTTCCAGATGTACTTCAATAATTGAGTTTTTGATGTTCCATTATTATATTGCACTCAATCTGTCTTTCCAACAAGCAGAACTGCTTCTCATATTTATGTTGATGTAAATAATGATTTGTTCCAAAGCAACAATGTTACTCTTGTTACCCCTCATATTATATGAGGTGATTTCCAGATGCCGATGACAGATTGTGATTGATATCCAGTTTGCTTTGAGTAAATATGGGGATATTTTTTATTGACTCATACACCTCCCCTGGCATTACCCTTATGGTAATTCAATTATCTTTATGGTAATGTAATTACTGACTGCTGCACAATGGTGGGTGCTTTGGTGTCTAGAGGTGGGTAGGGGGGAGTGCGAAGATTTGTGTCTATATCCCTAGGTTTCCAGTATGAGCACTAGTATTCCAGTGATATGATATTTCAGTGGTACCTAATATGAACACTTTAAATTGATTATTTGTCAGAGGACATGGTTGGATGAGATTGGTAACAAGTTTTGCTACATGACGATTTCTCTTAGCGATGGATGTGTCTCAGTTGTGATGATCACATGATGGGATGTTATTATATCAGTAGACACGTTGCACATAGCCCAACTTATTTTGCTTCATGGATGATTATTGAGGGTTTGATGATATTGTACTTCCTAGTGAGAGCACCCTAGCACTAGGGATAATTATGATGGTCCTATCATGATGTTTGATGCACTTGATATTGATTTTCATAGAGTGCTCCCCCTATTGTATGGATTTTCATGGTGACATGTCATATCTTGAGGGGTTGACCATCCCTTTTTGCCATACATCACTCATCTAGAGTGTTTCACCTCCTTGGCATATTTTGACGATGGGGACACACTTTTTGATGGATATATGCATTACTTTTGCTAAGCGCTCTCCCTATTGCAGACGTGGAGGCACCACTCATGATTTATTACTACATTATCCTTGGAGAGGGGCTGTCCCATGTCTTTGGGAGGTTAGTTGGGTTGATTTGACTTAGCACATACTTCATGATGATCTTTTCTTGTTATCCAACTTACTCTTCATTGGATCCACTTCATTTGGCATAATTTACGGAGGTCTTTATGCTTAGGAGGTGGGCTGTTTTCTTCTTGAGCCTGCATGTGCCACCTTGAGAGGAATGATAATTGATTCATGTCTATTTTGATCTTGGACCGAGATGACTACTTGGGATCCCACACATGCCATATTTCTCACATATTTGACATGGTTTGATGATCTATTGGAGTAGTTTGAGGGAATAACCCTCTTTCTCATTCTTTTGGGTCACATGTGTAACAATTTTGGAGTGCTAGGACCTAGTTGCTCTATTTATTTTAGCATATTGCTTCCTCATATGGGATCAATTTCCTTTAGGAGGTTATTCTTCATGGTTTGACTTCATCTATCACACGATTTATTTATATGGAAGACCCAATCTTTAATGGCCCATCTATTGGATGGAGGTTGTACATGTGGGATTAGTCCACCATATTATATTGTTTTGTTGACTTGTACTCTCAAGTTAGTTGGAGGATATTAGTTGTTTATCATTTCCTAGAATAGATCTATGGTTAGTTTTTATTTTTTGTGGAAATGAAAAACTCATATGTTGAGATTTGTTCCTTTGAAAGGGTCCCCATGTGTTTATGCAGTTCCCAAACACAAAGGGGGAGACTATTACCCTTGTTGCTTTACTTTATGATTCTAATTTCAGTTTGACTTGGGAGATTTGTCAAAAAGTGAAATATGTCACTTAAGTCATTAAAGTGACAATTAATACACTTCAGGGTGAACAATATAATGCAAACTAAGGAAAGTTGGTTTCCTAAGTGAGATTTAGGATTGAATCTCACCCATTGATTAGACTTTGGCTAGATTGGATCTAGGCTACGATCTTTTTATGAGACCTATCTTCTCTTGTGAGAAGAGGAGAAGAGGAGGAGGAGAGTTTGGCTTATTTCTCGAGGGAGAGTGAGGCAATTTGTTTGAGGGTTGAGGAGTGTTGACCACCCATTCAACTAGGGGGTCAATCAAGATTTTTAGGTCCCATCAAGTCTTGTCAACTCGGGTTTGTTTTTGGACCACGATTGACTCCTAAGTTTCAACTGTCTGATAAAGCATTTGTTGTTGTTTTAGGGACAGCCAACAGTCCAAGAACTTCTTGCTGATTTGTTACTGTTAGAATCTCCAATTTTAGGTGCTCTAGCATGTAGTTTTAGTAAACTTAGTTAGTACATGCATACTAAAATAAGCAAACACACCTAAAGACTTTGCAAATCAAAATGAACAGTATCTAAGAGACTAAATACATGCATTTTGTACACAAAAGCTTTTAATATGACTTCCTGATAAAATCCCCCGGGAAACCGGGCTAGAGACTATATATAATGATGATCAAAGTAAGAGGATACAACAAGTAATGAAATACAATGGAACCTCAGATACATAGTAAGCTCCTCATGAGCCTTGCCATAAGAACTAGAGAAAGAAGTGCCCAACCTCAGGTGCTCTCCTTAGTTTCCCTTCAGACTGAATCAAGTAATTCTAGCTCATCAAGAACCCAATGAAGAAATCCTCCACAAGAATGTGCTCTCATGTACTGCCTCTCCATCAAACTGCTGAGCTCAATCCCTCCTCCAAGCAGATCTGCTACTAGGTAGTTGTCATTCCTCTCAACATGTGCGCCTTCCTCTTAGCAGAAATGATCACTATAAATAAACTGAGCCATAATCTAAATGTCTCTCTCCACAAAAACAAGCCCAAGCTCTCCTCTCCCTATGCATCGCACCTCATTCAACTGACAAGTCCTCCTCTCCCTATGAGCAAATGATGGGATACAAATGCTCTCCTCTCCTAGATGTGCCCTTCCTCCATGTAATATGCTCCCTCAAGAATGAAGGCTAAGACTCCATGGAAATACTCTCCATGCAAGCTCCAAGCAACCAAGAGCCTCTCTTCAAGCTTTCCCCAAGGGTTTTTCTCAAACCCTCAAGAAGTGCACCCTTCTCTCCTCAGAAATGCTCTCCTTCTCTCCAAACTCACAAGTGAAGATTGAGAATCCAAAACTCACTTTACCCTCTTTAGCTTCCTTTACAACCCTAAAAGATCAATGGCCTAGATTAGATCTAGTCAAGTCTAATCAATGTGTGAGATCTCATCTCAAAATCTCACTCATGGAAACCCACTTTCCTTAGTTGCTTTTATGTCTATTAATTCACCCATTGTGAATTAATTGTCACCTTTTAAGGACTTAAGACATATTTCACTTTTGGACTTAAAACCTTAAGTCAAAGTGACATAGAATCATAAAGTAAAGTATATGGTAATAGCCTTTGTGCTTAGAGACTCATAAGCACATGGGAGACCAATTCTCCAAGGTACCCAAATCTCAATATCAACTCTATGTACCATGAAGATATGCATCATCGATGCTAACAAGTCAGAGACTTATTGTTTCTACAAGGCGTTTTTGGCCTTCAACACATCTTTTGTAATGGAATTTCTGCCTCCCTGCGTGGGATTATAATGTAACAGGTCTTCAAGATAACCTAGTTAGGTCGGGCCACCTTTAGGACTTCATCATTAGAGGAGTCCCTTTCAATCGAAAGGTTTTTTTCCCAGCTATTAATCTACCTAATCCATTCTATTGATTTCCTTGAGTTTTCACACTCAAGACAAATAATTCCTCCAAAGCAGGAAAGACGCTCTAATGGTTTATCTCTCTTGTAGCTAGTGTCTAGGAATGTTGTAAATGACCATAAGATATTCCTAAAGTTTTCTATGGACTCACGAGTCTAGATAGGTTTCCTTTTAATTTATTAAAATTCCCCAAGTTGAGTAATTTTAATTAAATATTGATGAAAAAATGTAAAACTAGGTCCTTTGGCTTTGATAGGTATTTGTGCTCAAAAGATATGGAATGAGACCCCCTACACTTTTGGACCAAGTTTCAACTCAATTGGACAAGTTTCATAGGGTGTTTGTCCATGAGGAGTCTTAGTCATTCTAAGACAACAATTTAATTGTTGTCTTGACATAGTCAAAATGTCAAATTTTGTAAATTTTGAGTTAACAATTGGTTGAGAGAGAGTGGGAGATGATAGTTAAACCTTAGCCTATCCATCCTATCCTAACCCTTTCACCCTCATAACCCATTCTCACCTAGCCACCTTCACATTAAGTTGTTCCCAGGGAAGCTGTTCTCCCCAGCAAACCTTTTAGAAAATAAAAATTAAATTGAGGCCCTTCTCTCCCCATCTCTCCTAGGCTTTCCACCTCACCCATTGACTAAGAAAATGGCTTTCCAACTCATGCCATCTCATCAATCCACCACTCAAACCCTAAAATGTGCCCCTTGAGATGATCACTCTTGCTCATGTGTGGACACTTAGAAAGCATCCAAGAGGGTAACTTTGTCTTCCCAAGTATAAATGAAGTCCCTCCCCTCATTTTCCTCCCATCTCAAGTAGAAGAAAGACTCGGCCAAATCTCTCCCAGACTCTCTCTCTCCCACATTGTTCTCTCATTTCTCAAGCTTTATATATTTGCTCAAGCTTGCTTTTAATAGAAGAAAGCTTGGAGGAACCATTTGCACTTGGAGTCTTCTGGTGTTTGGTTGGAGCTTATTGAGGTGATTTGTGTTTATGCATTGTTGAGTTTCTAGTTGCTAGACTAGAGTAGGAGATCCAAGCAAAGTACTTTGTTTGGATAGATCTAGAGTAGTATTGCTATAGATTTTAGTAGTGTAGTATTCTTAATTTCTTCAAAGTATTTTTTTTATTTCCTTTAGGGATCTACTTACCTCTTGCTTAGCCTTGTAGCTTTGCTCACATTGTTTGTAGGTTGCTTAAGGGTTAAGGAGGAACAACTTCACATTTGGAAGTTGTTCATTTAACAAAATCTTATTTCCTTCAATCGGGCTTTGGTTTTAGCTTCTAATTTTGTATATGTATAGTCTTTATATGTCAAGTAGATCATAATCTACTACAAATAATGCCTATTTCATCTTATATTTCTGTTTTAACTTAACAAAATTTTTTTGCAGGGTTTTTTGTTGTTTTTTCTGTAGTTTTCAAGCAAGTTTTACTTGCTGTTTTAAAAGTTCCGGTGACAGAAAACGCAGGGAAGAACAACCTCCTTGGGGCCTTGAAAACATCAACTAACCTCCCAAGTTGGGGTAAATCACACCCCCAACACTTATTTCTCTTTTCTATTATCTTTGTAAGAAAGCTCCCAAAGAGTAACCAAGGGCTTGCACTTCTCATAAAATCAATTCTTCTCGCAAGTTTTATTTGTCTATTTTACCACACCTAGGGAAAGTGTTTTGTTTGGCCAACTCTTCCTAAAATCGTAAGGCTCTTTTGCAGATGCAAGTTATTTCCTGCTATTAGCTTAGTTCTCTTCAAACCTACTTTGACACAACAAAGCAGCACTGCCCACCTTGTGCCATTGTCTGTGGTTCACCTAGCTTAGTTTTATTTTCAACATTTAATTTTCACTTGTTGCCTACACCTGATGCAAGTGTGATTGGCTTTGCCAACCCCAAAATCGTAAGGCTAGACTAGTTGTGTTTATTTCATTTCATGCTCAATAATGGTTTATGTTTAGTAATGAAATAATCATGTGCTAGTGTAGGCCCATGGAGGCATAGTAAGTTTATGGTGCTCTTTCTATTTTCATTGCAAGTTACATCTATTTCAAGTACTTTGCTTTCAAATTATTTATCTTTCAAGTACTTCTTTCTGCACCTCATGGGCAGTGTTATAATCTCATGGTTTAAGGCAAACATATTTCTTCATTTTTGCAAGTTCTTTTTCAAGCACTTAACATTTAGCCAGCACATCTTGCTCAATACACATAACCAACTAAATCTACCTTAGTCTCACAGGGCTTAAAATTAACTAGACTTAATAGAGCACTCACCACTAATTCAACCTTGCCATCTAAATGAGTAGAACCGTAAGGAAGCAACAATGCTGTGATCGGGACGCATCTCAATGACGCCAGCCCCTTGTGGAGTACTTTTGTTCTTGGATTGACTTGTGGAGTTAGGGTGTGGCCTTGTTTTCCTTATTTCTTGAGCACCCAACAACTATTTGGTACAAGCTGGGGGAGTTTTGGGGTTGTCACTCCTTAGTTAGATTCATTCTAACTTAAGAACTTAACTAACTCTAACCTTCATCCACTCAACCTAGTAAATTTCATTGGTATATCTTTTATGGTTGACACTTAAGTAACCTTGCAAGCACTCTACTTTCCATTTCTATTTCATGCAAGCTTACTTGTTGTAGATGAATAACTAAGTGGTTTTAGTTGTGCTCTTGCCCTTGGAGGCTTTCTTTTGAGCATCGTCATTTAATTTCGAGTTGTGTTTGGTTTATTGATTAACCCCTTGAAATTGCACATCCTTTGGAGGCAACCTCATTTTTGGGTTTGTGTTATTTGTGTATGCCATTGAAGCAACCACTTAGAGTTGTGCATCCTCTTTGAGTCACTCTATTGTTTGGGCTTGTTGGCTTGATGTGTTGTGGTAATCTTTTCCCTTGAGCAATCTTTCTACCAAGCACAATCAAGTAGTCAAGTTAGTGCTTGTCTCTTTGTTCATAGTTGTATAATTGTATGATTGTTGTATCTTTAGCATTCTTAGATTTGTAGATAATTGTTATCTCTTTCATTTGTATTTAGTTCTAATCAGAAAATCTCCGCAGTTTATTCTTTAGAAAATATCATTGTAATTCTTTGTAAAATCTATCTCCCCTAAACTTTAGTTGACCACTTGCCCAACCTAGCACTAGTAGTCTTAGTTGTCTTAGGGAAAAGGGCTTGCCTTTGCATTGAATAATTGCACTTTGCATTGTTTTCCTCCCATATAGGCTAGATTCCCAAACTTTTAACCAATTAAACCAACTCCTAGAAATTAACTCTTAACTATTAAAACTAGGGTCTCCCTTGGCTTCCCTAGGAGTGCTCCTAGACTAAGAGGTTCAAGTCAAAGTGATGTTGCATTTGAACCTAGGCATTAGCTCTAAAGGGACACACTAAGTGAGTTGGAATTAGCTCACGCTTGCAAGTGTGTATAAGGACGCATTAAACAAGGGAGGGAGCCATAGTTTGGCTAAGCTTGTATGGAGAGGTCTTCCATGGAGGATTGGCCATTACCTTTGTGAGGGTGCATACTAGAAGAGTAAGGGTGCATATGCTAGAGGAGGCGCACATCTTGTGGAGAGGGCACACATCTAGGAGAGGAGGGCTCTTCCATCTTGTGGTATAGGCTCATTCTTGTTGGAGAGGCTCACTATAGAGAGTAGAGGGAGCATACTTGAGTGAGGGCTCATACATCTTGTTGGAGGCACATTCCATGGAGGAGGGGCACATATGCTAGAGGAGAGGCACATTCTTGAGAGGAGAAATCTCTCCTCTAGCTTGTGGGAGGTTCCCATACCATAGAGACCTACTTCTATATGCTTAGGGTGCACTCTAGAGCTAGAGGGCTTAAGGGTGAAGGGAGGGCACCATTTGAGTTTTTGTATGAGGGAGGGGTTGCACTTGGAGGAGAGGCACCATCATTTGTGGGAGGCTATCTTGAGAGGAGGGAGATAATACAAAGGGAAAGACAAAGGAAAAGCAAGAGCAAAGGTCAAGCAAGAGCAAAGTCAAAGAAAAGGCATCAGGAAAAGACAAAGGCAAGCAAAGGGAGAAAGGCACACCAAGGCAAGGGGCGCTTTACTTCACAAGGCTTGTGGGGAGGTCTTCAAGGAACCTGACCAGAGTGGTTGCCATTAAATGTTCACTTGTATATGTTTCAGTGTTGTACATTTGCTTTGAGCTCTCTATACATATTTGCTCCAAACTGTTTTCCCATGGGGGTTTTTCCGTGGTCATGTTGACCAAAAACATATGTGTCAATTTCATGCATGCTTAGAAGTGTAGATCAACATTTTAAAGTTAAAAAGATCTAGAGGTAGTGTTATTTGTTTTGATGTGGCATTGCATGTGCTAACATTGAGTAAAGAAAACACTTGGTAAGGGCACCTCAAAAGGACACTTAAGCATCAAAATATTGAGCTGAAAGTTGGTGACTGTTTGTTGTCCTAAAACAGCAGCAAGGGACAGCCACAGAGTTGAAACTTAGAGCCAAACTAAGGTCAAAGACAGACCTTAGTTGGCAGCCTCATAGGACCTCAAAAAATCTACATTATATTCGTATAATAACGAGTATACATATTGTGGTCCTCTCGGGGACTATCGGTTCCATACCAAGAAACAAAAAGTCTCTCTCAGCATTTCAATCTTATCTATCCCATACATGCCATTTACATTCCAAACTGTCTAGAGACAATCAATTATGTCCAAAACAACCACATAAAGAACATAAATGTGACAGAAAACTCCCCCCCATCACAAAGCTCTTTGTAACCCCCCATAGAAAAAAAAAATTTCAATCACATAAATGTCCCTCAAAAAATTCTTGCACAATGAAGGAGCCAGGGTCCAGCTCCAAAGCATCCTTTGATAAACCGTTAGCAATCTCGTTGAGTTCCCTGTAAACGTGTGAAAAGGAGGACCATTCAAACTCATTCATGGAGTTGTGGATATAATTTAAAAGGGGCTGAAGCTTCACCACTTCAATTTGTACTTTGTTGTTTTCCCAGATGATAACCACTTTGGAATCGCCAAAGACCTGTACTTTCCTCAAATTCAACATGTTTGCATAAAACAATAGGGTACACATGCAGAGAATTCTGCCTTCATATTTGTCCCTCTACCTGGAGCATAACGAATTTTAAAGAAATGCTCCTTGGATATAAAAAGAATGACTCCAACACCACACAACAAAAGGTGGCCTTGGTTAGCCCCATCAAAGAAACCCCACAGAATTCCTTCTTTCAGTTCTGGCATGACATGGCATCTTTCTTTGATTTTTTTCAGCTTATTTTTAAACTCAGATGACAATTTGATGATAAGTCCTACTGCCACCTCCGCATGAATGTCTAGATTCTGAAAAATGGACATGTTTCTAGCCCACGATATGAAGTAGACGAAAAATCCTGGGGTAGAACCAATCACCTTTGCACTCTGTGACTTTTTCCATTCAAAGAACCACTCTTCCAAAGAGCTGCCTACCGCCTGGAAATTTAATTTAAGCATAGCACATACTTCACTCCAGACTTGAAGGGCGAACTGACATTCAACAAACAGGTGGGATGTTGTTTCCTCTTCCAATTTATAGAGTGCACATCTACTCGGGCCTGCCCATCCATGCTTAATGCCCACATCCCACTTTAGTAGCTTTTTACTTAGAGAAAGCCAATAGACGAAGGTCACTTTTAAAGGGGCGTTTAATTTCCAGACATCAGCCCACCACCACGTGACAGGATCCTGAAGAGCCGCTTCAGCTAGCACTAGATAGCCCAATTTCACTGTAAACATCCCATTTAAAGGATTTTTCACCCAACACCGAGTGCCATTTTCTTCTTCTTTTAAGGAAATAAAATTTGATTTTAGTAATTTCACAAAAGCTGTCCACTCATCAACTTTTTACTCTTCCAACCTTAGGTCGGCTTGAGATTTCCACAAAGAGTATCCCACCTCGTCTTTGATTTCCGTTTTTGCTTCCCATATTGAATAAATTACTAAATTGTGAAGGTCAGAGATCAAACCATCACAAAGTTTGAAAGAGTTGGAAGCCCCTTCCCATGGGTCTTCCCTGATTCAGACACTTTTCCCATTACCTGTTTTCCATGAAGTCCAGTCTCCAACAAGAGGAAAAGCTTCCACCATACCTTTCCGGCCAATAGAGCAATTGACCACCGATTTTGCTCGGTCGCGAAACCATTCCACTATTGATCTTCTAGGAAAATATTTTGCCGCCATCACTCTACCCCACAACAACAAGGAATTGTGAGCTAGTCTCCATAAATTCTTTGCAGCAAGAGCCTTACTGAACTAGAAATTTTTTTTACTCCCCAACCACCATATCTTTTTGGCATTGCTATCCGCGACCATTTGACTAAGGGAATGCCTATTGTCTCCTTTTTACTTGACCACAAGAATTGGAAACAAATTTTCCTAATCTTGGAGAGGACTCCTTTAGGAATCTTGGTAATAGAAGCCCAATAAACGAGTATGCCACTGAGCACATAGTTTATGGCACCCTCCTCTTGAGAGCGTTCAGAAAGCCCAATTAGTCACCCTTGCCTGAATTTTTCTAGGAAGCTAGAGCCAATTCTCCATCCTGTAACCACATGGCTTTAGATCGAACCCTAGATACTTTGTTCCCATATCAATGTTTTTCTTCTTGAAAGGTAGCCAAACCTCCAACTGTTCCAGGATCTCATTCTCAAGGGAGCAAGTTAACAAAATTGACTTGTCCATATTTATTTGCATTCCTGTAGTGACTGTTGAGATTATGTACCTTGGGAGGTGTTCCCCATGTGTTTCTGCTCTCCTAAACACATGTGGGAAGCACTATGTACTTTGTGCCTTGTACTTTGTGTGTAATTTCACTTTGACTTAGGAGATTTAAGTCACAAGTGAAATTTTGTCATTTATGCCTAAAATGACTATTAATTCACTTTGTGGGTAAATTAGAGACATAAAGTGAACTTAGGGAACTTAACTCAAATTGGTTTTTTTGAGTGAGATTCTTTTGGAGAGATCTCAACCTTTGATTAGATGGGAGATGGGATGATCTCAGCCATTCATATCCTAGGTTTCCTTATGGAGGTTCAAGAGGGGCGCAAAGGGCAAAGGAGAGTGTTATCGCACAGTTTGTAGTCAAGGTAAAAGATAGATGGAAGAAGGGCAAACTGGCGAAACTGATACTATCCCACCACTATCACCTCAATGGGATAACTCTTTCTATTTAGGGAGGCAAGGCCCAGGGGAGACGTCCCCGGTGACCCGGGGTTTTGAGAAGGCAAAGGCTTTAAAAGCTAAGTGATAATTTTCCCCTCACAAGTCACCACCGATCAGATAGTCCCGGCTAATCAGCCAATAAAGATAAGTAATAACCAAAAAAAAGGGTGTACCTGCCCGAGACAAAGCAACAAGCAAACTATACATGCACAAGGTTCCTTGCTTGGTTAGTACTTCATATAATCATGGACTTCTGATATAAAGCAATTGATAACGATATAGATGAAGTAAATCAATGATATAAACTAGCAATGATTGTGATATATCACTCACCATAAAGGCTAAAGGCACTTCACAATTATCAATGGCAATCAATGTAAAAATACTAATGCTAGAAGCAACACTTTAGCCAATCATTCAATTGCTTTAAAGACAAATAATTGCTGCAATATGTACGTATAACACTAGTGGATTATAGCAGCAATAGAGTTAGTAATTGTTAGTCTAAAAGCTAGGGTCAGTAAGAGTTAAAGGTTGTTTCAAAGTTTAGATGTGTGTGTGATCAAAGTGCTCAACACAGGAAGTCTTAGATTAGTGCGTTACTAGGGCAAATGGAGTCAAAGATAGCTGTTAATGTTGAAGGGCTAAATGATAATGATAAAGCTAAAGACAAGAGGGTTGGATGTTGAGGTGTTGCTAAAGCAAGGCCTCAACAATGAAACCCTAGGGGAGAAAGGCTCACTAAGGTGTAGAAACCCTAGGCCTTAGTGCTTTCTCCTCCTTCTTTAGC
>SNQJ01S0051697.1:34958-45761 GCA_010110895.2 Picea sitchensis
AAACCCTAATGAGTTGGCTAATAACCCTAGAAGACTTGTCGGCTCAAGAAGATAATTTATATTAGGTTATTAGCCTCCAAGAGAAGAAGTCGGCCAGAAATAATAATATATACTGAACAGACAGATACCCAAAATGAGAAGTCAGCCTAGGCAGTTAGCCAGAATTAATATAAATACAGGAGGTCAGTTCTCATTCTGGCAAGGCAGTCTCAGAATTGTAGAGCAGCAACTTGTGCGCACTGTAGTGCCCAGTCTTGTGCACAGGTTTGAGGAGAGTTGCCATTGCAGCTGTTGCAACTAGCAGATCACGTTTGGCTTGGACTATCTCTTGGTTAGGGTTTGGAACATCTAATCAGCTCTTGTCGGTGCGCTATCCTTGGGGAAAGGTGCGCTACCCTTTGTTTGGCTATCTAGCCTAAGGTTTGCTTCCGGAGTGATTCTCTGTCAAGGTTAAGGTGCTTGGAGGGTGGCTTCGACCTATGGTTGGGTGACAATAGAGATATTGTCAATGGTAAAACGAGCACATCCATTATATTCTAACATAAACTAGGCGCTCAAGTCTACCAAATATATCATGATCAAAGCACTGAAAAAAGCACAAAAGATAAGGCCTGAAAAAGCACAAAGGATATAGCTCCAAAAATATCCAAAGAAAAGCATCTTGAAATAGCACATACCAAAGTTAGACTAAGGCATTCATCTCCTACCAAAAATAACCTTGAATCCAAAAATAACAAAGTGCACAGAATCCTGTGAAACCTGAAAACTATATACACTGCTAGAAATATTATCCTAGAGTACCTGCTACATTTAGAATTGAAACCCTATTTTTTCATTTTCTAGAATACACCCAAATTTTCTAAGTTTTCAACTGCATCACTATAAAATTGTGCACATGTATGGCATTTTCTAAAAATGGAAACCCTAAAATTAAACCTCCCCTTATCATCACAAAAATTAGAGCATATGCACTTCTCCATAAAGGGTATCCATAAATGATATTAGCTTCCAAAAGCATGCACTTTCTGAAAATAGAAAGTATACCAGAATAGCAAATCTCAAAACTTAGAAAGACAACTTTGGAATACAATCAAATTTGTGCTGACACTGTAATCACCTATTGAAAATATGGGCTTTACAAAAATATAAAGTTCTTGAAATGGCACATCAAAAAATTTAAAAGTGTGAATGTGGACTAATCCCTGAAGAATACTTTAACTCTAAGAAAAAAAATCGGCGACCATGTGTTAGGTCTGGCTAAAGCACTTACAAACCATCGATGAAGAACAAATCTATTGTGTGATAACAAATAGAAAGTGGTTTTATGTGTTTGCTAGCATGGCATTCATCATTTCCCCCTTAGTATTTTGAATTTAATATAAATCGGTTGCAAACTATGAATTGAGATCAAATTAGCTCCATAGGCCTTGCTAGCTCTCTCAAGCGGGTAGTATGGAAATTACTTGTAGCCAGGTACTAAGCTTGACAAGGGAAAAACTTGTAAATACTAAAAATATTAAATAAAATGTGAACACTAGAGGGGTTTTGAACCCGCAAGCTTGCAACTATAGCAACCTGCTTAATCAACTTGCATATAGCAACGTTGTTGATTAAATATAATTTCTGAACAGATTTGTTGAGTTCAAGACTAGAAACTTCCAAAACTAAAAAGAAATATAGAAAAGTATTAAACCTTGACATCATTCCTGCAAACAAAATCATTTAATTAGTCGATATTGCAAACACCTTGCCATGAAAATGAAGACAAACTTCTTGAATCAAAGAAATCAAGGTTAGACGCTAAAAATATTGAAGATTGCTCCTTCATCCCCTATGACTCCTTAATATCTTTTACAAAGTCTTACATATACATGCAGTGACCAAGGGCTAAAAACCTTGGGAGACACCTTTTAATACTTTCACAAAAAATTAGAACATATAAGCTAAGGTTCAAGTTTCTTTAACCTCTTTTACACAACAATTGCTACAGCGGACATGTTAACCTTTTACAAGAGAAAGATGACTCAAAAAGCAATGCAACACTCAAATGATCATTTTGTTGAACACAAATTACTTAAATAATGGACATGATACCTTATTCAGCCGCTTCTTGTGGTGGTTTTCCCGAGTTCCAATTGCTATCCTAATCATAACAAAGACTACTTTATTTTTATTTTTTTAACCAAAACTGGGGAACTTTATATTATAAAGGCAAAAGTACCTAATATTGATGGCCTGACTCCTGAGTTTCCAAACAAAATAGGCAACTCTCATATGCCAAAAACAAAGCTTGCAAATGTCCATAGTTAATACATCCCAAAATTCCTTACAAGTATAAAGCCTTAGGAAAATACCTAGTATTCTAATTGCTTTACTAAACATAAAGATTAATGAAAAACATGATGACTATCGGCTTCTTCCAACCCAATGATGGAAGGAAGGGAGTTTTGATTTCCAAGATCCATGTCTTCCATCACTTGATGAACTGTATCTTCCTCCTTGAAATCTGCTTTGACTGAATTTGTCGACGTCCCGTAGTTGGAAGCAACAAAGTGAGATCCTTTGCTAATAAGATTGATGACCATATTTCTCAACATATTACATTATGCCTCCAAGACATATATTTGTTGCTTTTGCTAGACAAGAGTGTTCATAGTTATTGCAATTTGAGAAGTGCACCGATGTTCATTTTCATGAACTTTGTTAGTCACAAAGAAGAGAGAGGTTCTATTACATTGAAAGGATTCTTCATGTCTTCGAAGGACCCTTCTAATTTCATGGGTCTCCCTATAGTTGATTCGTAAACGGTGGGCCTATGGCTCGACAATCTCACCAACATGGATGCTCGGCAATAAAGAAATGTTCAGTGGACGGATTAAGTCACTCAGTAATTCAAAAAAATGTCCAAGGCGAGTTTAAGCACTCGGCATGAGAGAAAAAAAAAACATGGGGCGAGTTTAGACACTCTGCATCAGAGAAAAAAAACTTGGGGCAAGTTTAGATACTCAACATCAGAGAAAAACGACCTGAGCGAATTTAAACATTTAGCATCAGAGAAAAATGACCTAGCAATGATTAACTCTGACCAACTTCTCAGTTGAGATGCCCAGCATTAAGAAAAACGCCCCAACAGAGGGGATAACATTCAAGGTGATCAAAAATAGCCTTCAACAGAGAGAGAGTTAGAGGCATATGAGGCAAGGTATGGCATGTGGGAAAAGGGAACAACGCCCTTGCAGCATTGGAATGTTGTGTTGTGTATACCCAGCTCTATAATTAATTCAAAGCCATGACGAACCATAAACCTCCATACATCTCACCACAAAATAAATGAAGAATCGATTAACTGTGGAGGAGCCAACAAGGATTGTAAATTGATTAATGAGCTTGTGTACAATAGCATGTGATGCATTCAAAGGAATCACCACACTAGAGCTAGATATTCATACAGGTTCATGAAATTGACACACAGATTTCAACATTTTAATAGGGATTTTATTATGCTCATGAGAAAATTACAAATGGGTGAGCTATACACAAACTCTGTGTATTGTTACTGATTGTGAAGACCAAAATTGCAGCAAGTCGTGGCTCATAGACACCTTCGCTTAGAATGAACAAGCACATTAACTCCTTTGTACACTCAACTTCAAGCAGGATGCCCTCTTCGAGCTCTAATTTTTGCTACTGTCCTTCCCTATTTCTCCTTGCATCTCCCCTGTTGATGTCCTTCTTCACTACAGCCATCATTTTTAATGGGATGCCTTTGGAAGGACAACCATCACAATGGCTCGTTTCCACTTCCAATTTTTGCTAAAAAGACAAAATAAAATAAAATAAAAAGGACATGTTTATGAAATTTCCAAAAGGAAAAGCAACTAATTGCTTATTACAAAGTTTTGGAGAGGATCCAATTCGGATCACACCTCCCCATTTCCAGGCTTTTGGTCTCCAAAAGCTTCAACTCCCTTCAATCTTCTTCTCTAATCATCAAGAAGAGTCTAGCAAAACTCCACAAAAGCGTGACTCCATTGTAGGATGGAAGATAAGAGCTGAGTAGGGTGTGCCTTTGGCATAACCCTATTGTCCTTCTCATGGTTGTGAATGACATACTCCAATAGATCGTTGGACAACCATTTCTCCTTGGGATGCAAGTGCAAATAGCTCCTCTTTCCCCTTGACCTTGACTCTCCAAGCTTTCTTCTTGGTTGTTTGGTTCTTGGGATGGAGTTACAGGTGAAGTCTCCAACATTTGGCCTCCCAATGTCCAGTTAATCTGTAGCACTAGCAATAGTTCCTGCATGGGATGCTTGGCCTTCTACAGTGCCAACAATCGCTAGCCTTATGACCCCTTTTCTTGCAACAAAAACAAACTAAGCCATTATTTTTCGATCTTTGATGACGCTTGCTAGCTTGGTCGCTTGGTCCCCCAAGAATTGTAGTGAATATGGATGGAGGAATCATCTCTTTGCTGCCCCCTTCCAAGCTTCTACAACTAATTTTGAGTGGCTTGTTGCACATGGCTTCTTTTCTAATTCCTCTTGCCTTAACGAAATTGGTTTGAGTTGCACTTGTGTTGGCTTCTTGTCGACTAAATCCTAGGCCTTCATGCTTGGACCTCTATTGAGCTACAATGGGAATCACAATCCCTTGGCCTTCCTTGCCTAGCCCTTGGCCATCATAACCCATTTGCCTCATGAGGTTGGAACCGATGCCTCTAGTGTGCTTCTCAAAGTCACCAAGGGTCTTGAAAGGTAAGTTTACCATGTTTGCGTCTGTTGTGGTGCTAGCTTTAGCAGTGGAAATGGAAGGGGCTTGCTTGGTCTCTTGGATAGTTGCTTCTCACTTCTTCAAGGCCTCTTCCTTCGCTACCAAGTCCTGGTATAGGTGAGCAGTGGCTTTAGTGAACCTTTCCTCCTACCAATTATCCAACTTAATGAACTTCTCCCCCAAATGAAAGAGCTGCAAACTGCTCCTGTCTAATTTTTCCCTCATGGTGGTGAAGGAGTCCTGGTGTTTGGCAAGCTCTTTCTCCAACTCATCTGCACTCTACCTCCAATACTGACTTTCTTCTTGGATCTTCATGTTGAAGTCTCTCTACTCTTCTAGCTTCTCCCTATTCAAGGATTTTCCCATTACAGCTTCTTCAAGGTCTCCAGCGAACCTGCTCTGATACCATCTGATTCATAAACGGTGGGCCTATGGCTTGACCATATCACCAACACAGATGCTCAGCTATAAAGAAACATTCAGTGGACGAATTATGTCACTCGGTAATTTAGAAAAAACATCCAGGACGAGTTTAGGCACTCAGCATGAAAGAAAAAAAAAATGGGGCGAGTTTAGACACTCTACATCAGAGAAAAACAACTTGGGGTGAGTTTAGACACTCAGCATCATAGAAAAACGACCCGGGGCAAGTTTAGACATTCTGCATCAGAGAAAAACGACCTAGCAATGATTAACTTCGACCAGCTTCTCACTTGGGATGCCCAACATTAAGAAAAACACCCCAACAGAGGGGAAAACGTTCAAGGTAAGCAAAAGCGGCCTTCAGTAGAGAGAGAGAGAGGCATATGAGGCAATGTGTGGCCTGTGGGCAAAGGGAACAATGCCCCAACAACATTGGAACGTCGTGTATACCCAGCGCCGTAATTAATTCAAAGCCATGACGAACCATAAACCTCCATACATCTGACCACGAAATAAATGAAGAATCAATTAACTATGGAGGAGCCAACAGGGACTGTAAATTGATTTAATGAGCTTGTATACAACAGCATGTGATGCATTCAAAGAAATCACCAGACCAAAGCTAGATATTCATACAGATTTATTAAATTGACACATATTTCAAAATTTAGTAGGGATTTTATTATGCTCATGAGAAAATAACAAATGGGTGAGCTATACAACTCTTAGTATTGTTACTCACTGTGAAGACCAAAATTGCAGTAGGCCATGGCTCAGAGACACCTTCACTTAGAGTGAACAAGCACATTAACTCCTTCATCCACTCAACTTCAAGCAAACTTCCCTCTTCGAGCTCTAATTTCTGCTATTGCCCTTCCCTATTTCTCCTTACATCTCCCCTGTAGATGTCCTTCGTCACTACAACCGTCATTTTTAATGGGCTTCCTTTGGAAGGCCAACCATCACAAAGGTTTGTTTCCACTTCCAATTTTTGCTAAAATGACAAAATAAAATAAAAGGACATGTTTATGAAATTTCCAAATGGAAAAGCAACTAAGTGCTTATTACAAAGTTTTGGAGAGAATCCAATTCGGATGAATAGTCCATGGATGCGTTGCACACAAAGGGATAATGCTGCCAGGCCCTAACAAGGGTCTTAAGAGGCTCAAACTACCGCACAAATAAACTTTTCCGAGGAGGACCTTGATTCCAACACACGGGAAAAGACCCACTACAGCACAAACCACACAACAGAACTGCCAAGGCACCAAGGGTCCATAGCTCTCTGAAACCAGAACCGAGTGAGACACAATGAACGGTGCCCAACAAGACCAAAGAACCATACCCCAAAAAGAGAGTGACCAGGGCACCAAGTGGTGCACTGAAACTAAATCCCAGAAAACTAGGACAGGTGCCAAATAAAAACCAAGGACGCAAGAGTACCGAAAAACACACACACAGAGAAGAAAACCAATAACCAAAACGAAGGTATGGCCATGCACTAAAGCATGCCCTGGAACTTTGACCATCAAACAGAAATTCCAAAATACCATCCAAAGGCTGAAGGAAACTCTTACCAAGCAATTTTCTCACTGGATAGCCTTGCACCATATGACGATGCTCACTTCTCCCATACAGAGTTCCATTATTCCACCTTGCCTTTGATAAACCTCACCGAGTGGTTTAACATGCATCCATATCCATAACCTAAGAGAATTAAGATATTGCTTGATAGAGCCACCCCAATTTTTCGAAAGAACCCCTATTTTGAAAGTGATGGCTTCATTGGCTACTGAATCAACGTGATAAGTGTGTTCTCTTTAAACCTGGTAGAACGATACCTTTTGCAGGCTGCAAACCTCCTTTTGAATTTGACCTAGAATAGAAGCAAGCTTGCTATATAACGGGGTTGATTTCAAGATCATCAATCTGACAATTATCTATGAGTCACCTATGACAATCAAAGACTGTGTTCTGGTTTCATCTACTAGTAGAAGACCCTGAAAAAGAGTGTAAGCCTCAGCTTGATTGTTTGTGGACTTTCCTAAACCCCGGGCGGAAGTTGTTTCAAGTTTTCCCTCAAGATCTAGGATGATCCTCCACACCACCCTGCCACCCCCAATGAAGACTAGTTTATTACAAAACATTAGTCCATTAGATTACATAACTTGGGAACACCAAACAATTAGTGGATGATGCGGTAGAAATACATGAAGACATGAGAGGATGGCGTGGTAGAGAGGAAGCCTCTGGTATACATTGAGAAAGAGCAGGAACCTGTGGTTCCTCCATTGATGCAAGCATCATCCTCCCAGCTTCAAGCCAATCAACTTCAGGCCAGCCAGACCAAGTCAACCCCCCAGTAGCTAAAAGTCTAATGATGTTCAGTTTTGATATATCTCATTTGTCATACTCCAATCAATGTATCTTGCAATTTTAGCTTTGTATGGACAGTATATCTAGTTTTATAGTATGGATCATAGGCACATATGGCACTCAGTGCCACTTTTGTATATAGCAGAGTAGACAATGTAACGAAATAGTTATGGAAGATAGGGGCTGGCAGATACCTGCAAAACTATTGCCCTCATTTTGGACAATATGTACTTTCTCCTGCAGGAGCATTGATAGAAAATCAGTTTTTCGAGAAAAAAAAAAATTATCGTATTTCACACCCTCAAATTTTTACTTTGGACAGGCAATCCAGTTTGGACCCAGATGACAGAAAATCTGAATTCAGAATCCAGTTTAAGTACCCCATTACTGAGGTAGAAGAACCTAGTTGCATGGCAAGTTTCCTATCTGCATAGTGACTGGCATAATGATGCTCCAATAAAACTAAAATCAATAATACTAGGTCACTTAAAAAAACAGACTAAAAATCATAGTTAGAAAGTGTAATAGACATTGAAATAACTGTGTCAAAACAATAATTTTCAACTACACCCACTGTTCAGAACCCACCTAAGGGATGTGTGACTCCAGTTGCGACAGCGACAGCCACTCCACTGGTAGAAAAATGCCTTACAACATTGCTGAAGGAAAGAACATAACCGTGTGGAGCATCATCATTGCAGGACCCTGTGGGTATAAACAAGCCAGCTATTATTAAAATCTCTCCAAATCTACTGAAAATTAAATAACAATTATCCAATTCCCAGTCTTGCAGAAATTTATAAAAGCAGTAATAATTTTATTTTAATACTATACAGTTCCTGTATTCCATGGCTTCCCCATACTTTGTAAAGGCCACATATACATTACTTCGTGTCATTCTAAGTTTTTTAAAGAATTTTTTACCAGATCCCAGGTACCAGAAAGAACTAACAATAATATATGGAGAATTCAAGAAGTTAAAGAGCTGAAATGGGAAATAAATGCTTTCCATTTGTAGCTATAAACTCATCTCGGTGAAAGTCCTAGCTTTGATTATTCAACAAAGACAAAGACTCATCAATAACAATCAAATCTTTTAGTTGTGACCAAAGGATCCAAAACAAAAAGGGTTACACTATGTGGATGGATTCTCTGTTTTATGATAAATGAAGAATTTTAAATAGAAGATAATGCATTAGACTTTTGAAAAGGGAAATGTATAGTTACACAAAATGTAGACTTGGTGCTAAATACACAAATGATACAAGGATCTGGGAATATCACTTCTTGAGTTTTTAATGTTAAGATCGCTAAAATCAGCAAAAATTGGATAACATGCGATGAAGAAGGGATATAGCTAGATTATAGTCTGTTCAGATTATGTTAACAACTAACAGGATGAGCTTATGTTCAAGGTTATTTTTGGAGGAAAGATATTTTGTTCTTTTTTTTTTAATTTAATTGAAGGAAGATGTCCACAAGATGCCAAATGAGGCTACTGGGACAGCAATAAATATAATGATCAGAGTGTACATTCGGAGTAACAAAAGAAGAGTTGAAAGAGAACAAGAATTCAGATAATGTCATCTTTATAAGAAATACAATGAAGCACAGGAAAGCCAAATCAGTAAAATCCCAAAGAAAGGTCTCAAGATAGAAGCTCTAAAACATCAACAGTGTTACCCAGCAGCTCTCCTAACATCCAAGGCCAAGAAAAAGTTGGTAATGAGAATGCAAGCATTTGATTGGGCTCTCTGAAGCCTACATTGTCTAAGAGATCCCATAGTGGAAATTTGACCATGAGGCCTCATCCAGCAAGAACCATTGAGAGGCCAACATTAAGAAGTGATGAGTTTGGAACTGGCAACATGGAAAGATACGTCTCTAAGAATATTCTAGAAGCGCTTGAAGGAACAAAGCAAGGCATCTTTGGTCCATGTACTATACAAAAGTCCTCAAGGTCCATGTAAAATACAAAAGTCCTCAAGGAGCCATCCAAATCCTAAACAAGCAATGGTATTGACCATGGATCTCATAATAAATAAGGCACCCTGAAAATAAATGAATCTCGGACTCAGGTTCCCAAATACAAGGTCTGTAAAGGTGATGTTTGTTAATTTTGAGCTTGATTTTAAACTGCTGATATGTTCTTTAAATTCTGATTGTACTTAGTTTAATATGAATCATAAAACAGAACAGCAATAATCATAGATTTACCAGCATGAAAATTCACAACACATGTACCCTGGGGAAATCCTATGCAGGGATAAAAACCCCAGCAAACAAGCTCCTTTTATTGCAAAGATAATGTATGATTACTTACAAAAATCCACCATGAAATTCTGCTCTTAAAGAGCTTGCCAAAACTACTTTGACCTGACTGTATGACCTGTAGAATACTGAGACCTTGCTGATAAATTATTCTGTTATAAACCAGCAATGTTGGAAGAAGCTACGCGCTGCCTGGGTGCTACTTTGCTGCCTTTTCTGGACTGATATACACCAGCACTGTTGGTATATTTTGCTGCCCTCTAACAGAGATATACACTGCCCTCTAACTGATATATACGCTGCCTTCTAACTGATATATATATCAGCACTGTATAAAACACTCGCTGCCTCCTACTCTTTAACCCTCACACTGCATAACACTGTGTGAAGAATGAGGGTTGACCTCTACATATAAAGGAGTGGAGAGGAGGAGGGAGAGGGCTCGAAATAGTAGCCTGTTTGCATGCTTTTTCATAACTCGACTTCAGCTTGAAATAGATCTTGGACAAGAGACTTCGAATTTAGAACTTGACTTGAGACTTTAGTTCGGAATACAACTCGCCCTTGACTTGGCAATGCATGGCCAGCTCAACATGTAACTCAACCTTTACTGGACATGCATGCGAACTAACTCAGCATGCACTTGACATGCATGCAAGCAATGCATGTCATGCATGCAACATGCATGTATGCAACTATGCAACTTTATGCAACTATGCAACTTATGCAACTTTATGCAACTTATGCAACTCGACTTTTACAACTTGAGTTTAACAACTCATTCAACTTGACTCTTATACATGGCAATTCGAATTTCTTCATGGTAGATAGTGTTACATGTGTCAACGCACTAGATCAATACATTTACATCATTTGCAATATAAGGAAGATCGTTTGTTTATAGCTCATAGGAATTTTACGTTCAACATAACTTTTGCTAGATGCCTTGACTTTTGCTCATGG